>CM040975.1:31818473-31900973 GCA_022985145.1 Pangasius djambal | reverse complement strand
GAATTATGAATAACCAGTGCAGCCCAGAGCAGTATGGAATATAAATACGGTAAAAATCCTGCAGCTGTTTGTGATTCACTGCTGACTGAATGTAAACACGCCCCGGTGTAATCACTGCACTTTCCATCACACAGTAAAATTACTGCGGATAACTAAAACTGCGGAATAGGCATCGGAAATGAAATGACTGAGAAATGATATATTTGCTGGTAATTTCTTTGTGGCTGCTGGAGCGAGAGGTGTTTCAGATAAAGCAGAGCGTAATTAATTCCAGGAACACGTTTAATTAGGCCGCTGAACAGTTCAAGGATGATTTGCTTCTTCTTCCAACCTGAAATGTAATGTGTTACTTTAGTAATAAGCAGACAAAATGTTAAATAATACTCAGTCGAAGAAACTGCCTCACCTCTACGTGCTGCTGCTGATTAATTAAAGCAAAAGCAGGATTTAAAAAAAAAAAGAAAGAGATTTTTTGGAAATCATGTTAAGCACATTATAACAGATCAGGCTTTCAGGGATGTTTTTTTTCTTTGATGCAATTCTCCAGATCTAAAGATCTCATTTCTCAGGTTGGAGGAGTGAGTTCTCCTGGTTAATGAGCAGGCAGAAGGGATGAACTAGGAGTGCTGAAGGGGGCATGGAGGGCTAAAGTGGCCACAAGCACAAATCCGACAGCCTGTCCATCAGCGTTACGGACAGAAAGGTCACACACTTACTGAACTAGAGCGTTTACACACACTGACTCAGCAGGGTTATTAATATACATCAAGCAATTATCAGAGGAAAAAAGTGTGAAAGAGCTGAGGGTGAAATAAAAGCAAAATCAAAGGTGTTCCTACACACACACACACACACACACACACACACACACACACACACACACACACATATATATATATATATATATATATATATATTGTATTGCATGATTAATGCACAAGATTATATTGCTGTATTACATATTGTCTGTACATTTGCATGCAAAATTAGAATGAAGGTATTTTAAAGGGGTGTGGCTAGGGCCATCTGCTGTGATATCCAATCAGATCAGCTCCTTCATTCCCTTTAAAACCCGGTGTTCCCTAATCTAATTATCCCACTAAAGCTGATCTCAGCAACACACATTCTCCATAAACAGCAGTGCATGATGTGTTCTCAGAACACGTGTAGAAATGAACCGTGAACGTGAAGAGCCGAAAAACAGAAGGAAAAAAAAAATAAAAAACCTGGAAGTCAGCTCGTGTTAGATTTTGAGCCTACTGTAAATTTCTCTGTTAACATTCATATTAAAATAATATCTTCATATCAAATTTACATATAACTGTATGGTTAAAGATTAGACAACTGTTCTGAATGTCAGTTTTACTTTGAGACTTTTGTGATTTTTTTTTTAATAAGCTCAAGGCTTTAGACAGACTTATAAGACTTTCTCTCGGGATGAATAAAGTTCTGTCTTATCCTACCTTATAACACTTATCTGAGTTATATTACAGAAACATCAGACAGTTTTTCAGAGCGTACGATAATATGATGGTGATTCAAATGAAAAAAAAACCTTAAAAGTGTGACATAAATGAAAACTGAACCAAAGTCTTTTCCCAGAGGAATCGTGTACTTGTTCAGATCTGTCACAGTCACACTGGACGAAATAGAGACTGTGTAAAAATGCTATAATTTTGTGACATCTATTTGTAATAAACGATGCAAAAAAAAAAAAAAAAAAAAAAAGGCTTTCAATTGAACAGTCCTCGTATAACAAATCTGAAATAAGCCAAATGCCAAATTTCCAACCTGCAGACCAAATGTAGGCAAATTCTCCTTTTCTGTGGAATTTAGTAAACTGGATCACTGGAGTGGTTCATATTGCAGATTAAGAGTACGTGTCCAGTCCTGACCTCTGTGGCTTCTGTGGTGAGGCTGAAAGCGAGTGAGTTTGTTGCAGAAAACTCCAGACAGAGTGAGAAGGTGTTTAGCGAGCAGCTTGTGATTAATCTCCCCAGTTGCACAGTCTCCTGTGAGCTCATATTTCAGGGAAACTGATGGCCTGTTCTCCGACACCTGTGAGCTGCCAGCACTCACCAATGTCTTCCACTTTAGCCATCAGTGAGAGCGGAGCAACCGCGCAGTCAATTACACACAGCGTCCTGAGCCTCCTGCACACAATCACCTCCATATGCTACAGTTCTCGCCTTTAATAATGCCGCTGAGAATGAGCCGGGATATTTAATGAGCTGTGTCTCAAACCGCACACCTCATACTAAGTGCACTTACAGCTACAGTATAGAAACAGTGAAATGAATAGGGACTGTTGTTATTAATAAACGCTCGTATTTCTTTTTTTTTTTTTTGATGTAGTCACGCAATCACTTCAACTAATGTTAGCTTACATCTACAATGTCTTGCATAAGTATTCACAGCCCTTGAACTTTTCCACATGTTTAGGGTTACAACCTGAAACTTGACATGGACTTAATTAGAAGTGACACATGGTGGGGGTAGTAGTAGTAGTAGTAGTAGTAGTAGTAGTAGTAGTATCATGCTGAGTGTTATCTTGGCTACCCAGTTGCATCTCTGACTAATGCTCTAATTGAGATCATATGTCATGAATCTATAAATAAACCGTATTATTAAAGTAGAGGAAAATCAGTATAGAATGCAAAATTATTTACAGTTGCAAAACCTAAAAGTCTTGAGTGCACATGTGCTGCTGGGAAACCCCGGAATTAGTTCCGGTGCCCTTCAGAAGTCGTATACTGTAATTACCTGAAATAATTACCTCAATTAAAGTGTCACATGATAAATGCACAATATAAATACACTTGTTCCTGGAGGAACCCAGAGTTTGTTAGAGAACATACCTGATCAAACATCATGAACACCAAGAAGTGGTGAAAATGAGCCCAGGACAAAACTCTGGAAAAATATCTTTGCTACATTTGGCAGAAACTCAACACTATCCCCACTGTGAAGCATGGTGGTGGTAGCATCATGTTGAGCGTTAACCTTGCTCTCTTGGCTTGGTCTTGGTTAGTTTATTTGTGAAACACAAAAATATATGTGCCTCTTACTTTATTTATGAATCACATTTTGTGTTTTTTGGGGAACTTATGTTAATTATTTGCAAATTATTATTATTAACAAAAATCCTTTTACAGAACTTAGTGACTTGTGATTGGATGGAGCCTGCTTATATAGCAAAAGCAGAAAGGTTTCTCAGTCATCAAAAAAAAAAGCGGAAATCTATTTGCTAAATCTAGCTAACTAGTGTTAGCTGTCTAAAGTTACTGTTAGTTAAATAAAGTTGAATAGGTTTTGATGTGTTTTAAGATTAAGGGATGCCATTGAGGCGTGTTAGCAGGACATAAGTCGCTACCTAGCTAATAAGACTATAGGTAAAAGTATTAAATGCAGGTGACTGACTACTGTTACACCTGTAGTTAAACAGAGGCCAGGTTACTGGAGTAGATAAAAATAATTAGCTAATTAGCTCCTGTCACCGCTATCTACATCTCTGTAGAATAAACGATTAAACAAAATAATGTGTTAAATAAGAGCTGTACTCAGAGGCTACATTGCACTTGTGAGATAATTAGTGTCATCTTGTAATCATGACATTGGAGGGAAACAGTGTGTGTGTGTGTGTGTGTGTGTGTGGGTGTGTGTGTGTGTGCAGACTGAGAGCTAATCCAGGCTTCGTTTGTTTGACTCTCACACAGAGGGCTTTAATTGAGATTTTTGAAAATGCTGCAGCTGTAAATCCCCAAGCTTAACCTTGTGAGAATATCAGAGATTTCCGGAATAAACTCTAATCTGCTTTCGAACTTGATTTTGAGGCTGATGTGAACATGTGTGTGTGTGTGTGTGTGTGTGTGTGTTCCCAGGATAGGCTTTGGATGCACCCTGTGTGTACTGAAGAACTCTGATATAATAATAAGAGATTTTTGAGTGAGTCAAGTAGTTTGACAGATCACATTCGACCGATTCGCTGAAAGACTGAGGCGTGAATCTTGGTCATGACAGAAAGATTCACTGACCCGACTGATTCACTGAAAGACAGAGGAACAAGCCTTTGTCACGTTGAAAAGATTCTCTCATACTGAACACCACAGAAGACAGGTGCTCCGATTATTGCCGTGAGGCTGCATGCTGCCAGTTAATTACAAGCCTGACCATTTTCAGTCAGAAACATCCGTCTCTCGCTGTGCAAAGCCATTAACACGAGGTGACGCTTTTCCGAGAACACAAACAGCAGCTCATCGTCTCTGCAGGAAGAAAACCCTCCCACTGAGGTTCGCTCTAAATGCTCTAATCATCAGGAGAAATATATCTCCTTACACACGTGTTACACTCAATTCTGTTCATTCTTCAGTGGAACAAACAAAACCATAATTACTTGTCTATTTGTCCTCGGTTCGGTAGTGCAAAAAGAAACACAGAATAGCTCTGTTCCCCCGAAGTGCCTCTCAAATTAGCTCCACGATCTCCCGGACTGTCATACAGCGGAGTTTCTGCCTCCTCACATACACTCCGGCTTTGTTCTGAGCTCCATAACACTTCTGCCCACTCAACACTGTATGTATGGACGTGCGAGTGTGTGTGTGGGTGTCTCTTTACAAAGCCACGGACTAGCATTAACATAAACATGAAAGAAGACGATTTTGAAACTGATTTGATGTTAAAATGTGAAACATTGAGTTTGTTATAAAGGTAGCACATGCACCAAAACACAGCCAAGGGTGCCAATATTTAGTCAAAAAACAAAGGGTGAACATATGAGGCGACATAAACTACAGAAATACAGTATGGTAGAAATGTGGTTTTATTTTACAGCTCAATAAGGCAATAGTTCATCTCCCATTAGTTTCATGCTAATTAACTAGTTGTTTTTTCAGTTCCATGAGCAGGGTTGCCAGTTATAACGCAATTTCCCCCCAAAAGACTGAGAAAAGCAAGAAAAATGGGTAATACTTTCTATGAAGCCCATGCTCATAATGAAATATAGCCCCATTTATAATTATTTATAAGTTTACTGTTCTATAAATACATTAATAAAGTCATTTCAAGACCTATACTTCATTATAATAACAGTTAGAGTTACATTTATATTATATTATATTATATTATATGCTGTATCTTTATAAATACATTCATGGAACCATAAGACTGACTAATTAATACTTATAAATCATTATGCATTATGAGCACGGGCTTCATAGAAAGTGTTACTGAAAATTGTATCCACCTTTTCCTATGTCTGAACAATTTGGATTAGTTTCAAGTCTATCTGTGTGTTTGTAGTTAGCGTGGGGAATCTAGTATTGACCTGGCAACCCTTGCTACAAGCTTGGAGTAGCTGTACTTTAGAGCGACTAAAAACCTTTGCTCTCGCTGAGTCCCTGAAGCTGGCAAAAAATCAACCAAAAAAAAAAAAAATCATCACTCCACTTCTTTTTCATATCTTTATTCGTATTTATGTTCGCATTCGGTTACAGCCGAACGAATAATGTATTAAAACAAGTGCTGAAACTACTCTCAGAGCCGTGCTGTTAGAGAAAATTAATCAACACCTTCTGATTCAGGAATTTATGGACAGAGCTGCTTCAGAGAGAAAGGTTGTGTCCTGCAGCAGCATGAGCATCTCACACACACACACACACACACACATTTCGGCATGTTTACACTCTCAGTGTGTTTAAACCCTGAACATCATGTACGTGCTCGTGTCAGAGATCTGGCCCGCGCTCCGTGCGGTAGAGAACCTTGCCGGCTTTTACGTGATGAAGTTGTGTTAAATGGACTGCGACTCGGTGAAATGAACCGAATGAACATAAATTTTTCTGCACATGAATTCACCAATGGGGCATGTGCACTTAGTCGTCATGACGACAATGCGTTCAATGAAGTGACGGCTAGATTCGACATGGAGAGACTCCTGAAGGAAAATTGGCCACTTGTGGTTTCACCGGCTGTACGTCTTTCAGAAGTGTGTGTGTGTGTGTGTGTGTGTGTGTGTGTGTGTGTGTGATGGAGTTACTGTACAATACCGGACTATTTTAAATGGCCTGTAAAAAAAAAAATACTGACTTCAATAATCTTCCACTGCATTTCTTTGCATATCTGTGAAACGTTAAACCTTGAAATAAATCAAATTGAAAAGTCATTTTAAAAGAATCCAGCAGCCTTTAGTTTGTTTTTCATACTATTTATGTGATGCTGCTGACATTTTCTAATAAAAAAAAAAAGAAAGAAAGGAGTATAGGATCCCTGTGTTAAAGCCAAATTATGCCATTTTGTGCATGGGAAATGGTAAAAGAGGGAATTCTGCTGCATCAAAGAATCGATTATTTTTCCCCAATGCTAATCTATAATGGATGTATTACGCTTTTAAGGTAAGGTCATGCAAGACAAGTTCAATAAATGTTTCATCTAAACGGGCCGAGCTTTCCTCCTCCAGGCCGGGTGATGAATTGTCGAGCAGTATGACTCAGAGGAAGACAAATATTTGAGACTTTCTAAAAAAAATGTTTCCATCGTTTGTCATTCTTTTCTTTTTCAATTTGTCTCTTCATTATCATTTATACCACAACACTGCTGAATTCTGGATTGTGATTGGTCAGGAGAAGGAGGTGTTGATTAATTGTGTATAACAGCAGCTCTGACAGTAGTGCAGCTGCAGATCGCAGGTTTATATTAACGCACTCGTTCTGATACGTTACCGTTTCTATAGTAACAGCTCGTTCGCAGGGACTCCTACAGAAGGTGCTCCACATAAACACAAACAATGCAATAAAAAAAAAAGCTGAGCACACTGCCCGAAGTCACGCACTTCTCGTTGTTATGGTAACGCTGATACTAAATCTTGCTCCACGCATGTGTATAGCTGCAGAACCGACTATAGGTGACATGCAGATAAACACAGATTTTTTATAGTGTTTTTTTAGAGTTTAGGATCCTAACAGTTCAGTCAGATTGGTGAAAATCTTTAAAAGGAAAAAAACAGATTGTAGGGGCTGAGATCTGTTTTTCAGACAGGACGACAGAAAGAAGTCGACAGTCCAGCCTGAGTGATGTCGAGCTAACCTGCTGAGGATCACCGAGTCCTGAAGAAGCTGGAGAATAAAACCTGTCATTTCAGCCCTGAAAGTGGAGTCACAGTGTCGTCAAAACCATGCTGCAATCGAACCTGAGACGTCAAAGCTGTCACGTATTCTGGACCTTTAGCTTTTCTCTTTCTACAACCTCTTGTGAGAGAATCCGAGAACAAGCGCTCTCAACACATCAGACTCAGACCTCTCGACGTAAGTGTGTGGCTGATTACACTGCTGCACTTTTACTGAGGTTTAATAACACAGTCTGGAGATAAGACGTGGACGAGAGAACAGCTGACGAACACGGTAACGGAAAACACAGCAGGAGAACTGATTATGCAATCTTAAAAGAAAGGGAACCATTCCAATTGTATGCTGTAAAATTGGGCTTAATCGATAGTGCTGGATGGTTACACTGTAGGGTTTTAGGGGTTCCTCAATGGGCCAACCTGAAGAGTAGATGCCCAAAGTGCTAGAGTAAATCCGTATAAGGTTCCTACGCACTTAGTCAAAGGGTTCCACAAGGTTCTTTTGGATATTTTAACAGTTTCTGTTGACAAACTGCGTTTTTTTTTTTTCTTCAACTTCAAGAGAGAGAGAAAAGAGATGCTGCTGAGGGAATGACTGTTCATAGCTGCTATAATGTACATGAGAACAGGAACTAACTTGTTTCACCAACATTCCACAACATTAAACGTATGATGTGTCACTCTTTAATAAATAAAAATATGGAATCGAATGGACCGTTTTTCTCTCTTGGTCTCTCAATCACAGATCACAATTTTCAGGGTTCCCCTAGAGGGACAAACTAAAGAATCCTCCAGAATTTCAATTTTCAGACTTTCAGACTCTTCATCTCTCTGCAGAATTAGCTTTAATATCTAATGTTATGCACTTGCAGCACCCGAGTCACAGTGTGTCTCTTTATTCTTATCCCTTGGGGACATAAATCCACATGGACTCTGTCCTCAACCTGAGCTTGAACACACACTGGGGAATGTTAGCAGAGTAAAGCATTAGCCTGAATATGAATCTCTACGCTCATGCACACCTGAGCCTTTCTACAATCTACAAATGTCTTCTTACAGGAGAAGGAGAGAAAAAAAAAAAATCTAATTTTCACTAACATGACTGCTCAATTTCTCTGCCTTCTCCTCGAGCCGAGCCATCAAACACGATTAGTTCTGCTGTTCATCGTCTGTAATTCTCAGCCCATGAAGACATAAATGAGGTTATAATGACGACAATCATAATCCTGTCCTCGCACTCAGGACACAAAGCTCCGTCTCACCGCCGCTTACTGCTCACAATACTCCTGAACACGTGAGGTGCTTATTTACACCACGCCTGTACAAAACACCGATCGTTCATCCGCACACTGTAAACAACGACAGGGTCAATAACCAAGCAGCAGTGGCATTTTAAACCTCCTGCAGCTCAGAGAGATTGCACCATTTTCAGCTATAAAAAACGACCAGGGTTTCCTTTTTCATTAGCTGATTGTTATTGGAGCATCTACATAATACTGGATATTGCTAATATTGTTTTAAATCAGAGTGCTGTTGAATTCTGGCGTCTGATTGGTCTGAAGGTGTTGATTAATTTTCTATAACAGCAGCTCTGATAGTGCGACTTTTTGCCAGGAACATGACACTTTGATGGGGTGTTTTTTTTTGTCTTATTAACTTCTGGAGAGCGAGAAAAGAGAGGCTGGTGAGGGAATGACCGTTTATAGCTGCTATAATGTGAGTGAGACTTGTTTCACAGAGGTTCCACAACGTTAAATATAACTATAAATGTATATAAAGTAATGGTCAGAACAATGCTGTGTTATAAGGGGAATAAAACACTTCAGGATGTGCTGTTATAGTGAAGCCAAGTGCTTTATTCCTCATTGATCAGGTGATTGGATGAGGGTCTGACTCTTGGCAGTGTTTTGTGCCTAGCACTGATACTGATCAGCGGTGCTCATATGGGGCTCATAAAACATGCCAATTACTTTTCCTTTGTATTGGCATCATATTTTATGTACTACATCAGTACTATAAATCACACCAGCTATTTAGAACAAAGCAATGCACTCAGGTCCCTGTAACTGTTTTCTCAGGGTCTTAATACAAAAAGAAACAATAAATAGTCCATTAAATTTGTAAAGCTGTAGTAAATGAGCTCCTCTTCTTCACAGGTGAACCTTTAAGCAATAATGAACATAGTGTTTGTTCGTATAGAATTATCATCTTCTGAGTTTTGTTTGCTGAAGCTAAACAATAAGCCTTGTGTTATATAGAAATATTAGCGACCATATTGTTCAAGCGTCTTTGAGGGATGAGACTGGCAGTGCTGGAACACCTTCACCATGATGAACAGGGACACGCTAAAGGAAAAAAATCAGACCCGTGTACAGCTCCTCGGACACGAGTGAACCCTCAGGGACTTGCAGTAATGACGGCTACAGTGCCAGGAGATACACTGGGCATGTGCAAATTTACCACGCCGCTTCCTGCCGCATTAGCCCACATTTCTACCACACGCTGGGTCGATGTACGCTTAAAGGTGAGGTTGAGGTGAAAAATGTCACGTTTTTAACACGTTTTGAATTATTATTATATTTACACTATTCCCCTGAAGCGCATGTTAAATATTTGTCAGTATATGGTGAGGATAATTTGCCTATTAGTCTGTAAAAATCAGGGTAAAATGAAGACTTGTGGCTTGTTTATTATTTGGTTTGATTGGTTTTTTGCACTGTATATTATTAAATGAAATTAAAAAAAAACAATTTTGGTTGAGGGGTGTGGGAAGGAGCGTGGATAGAAACTTTGAAGAATTGTAATAATTAGGGGCAATTTATCTGGCATGTCTTTGGGAGGTGAGAGGAAACCGGATGAAACCAGACACAAGGAGAGCGTGCTCAGAAAAATAGAGTGACTAAAAAAATTAAGCAAACCTTTAGCAAGTGAGAAGAGAGATCACAGAACACACCTGAGCATGGAGAACACGGAGGCGACATTAAATAAAGAACTAAATAATAATATTAATAACTCGTCCAAAACGTCATTTTGTGAGCTGGATCCACCGTTTCATTTCTGTTTCTCTCTGATCTGTGCTTCAGACATCAGGAACACATCGTATTCTGCAGAACTCTCTGTCCTTTGGCTCAATTTAGCAGCTCGCGTAAAAAAAAAAAAAATAAATAAATAATAATGCCTCCTACAATCTGAATATATTTGAGTTCACATCCAGTCGTTCTGGGCTGAATCACCGCTCTCTCGCTGTTTCACACTAATGAAGAAGTTAGAGTCAGATATCCAGGTAACAGCTGGATATTTCTCAAAGTGCAGATGTATCCATTGCTCTGCAGGCTCAAAAGTTTTGGAACTCGTTTTGTTTTAGCATTTTTGGTTAAATGAGCTCATTATAACACTCTACAATGTGAAAATCGAACCGAGGAATAGGTAGACGTGAATGGAGAAATGTTTATGTTTAAATGTTTCAGGTCGTTTAGTCAGGGGTTGCTTTCTCAGCTTGTTTTAGATGGTTTATCAGGTTACTTGGTTCACAATCTGCAGTCTGCATTACTCTGATCATTAACCATGAAATATGGCCAGATTGCTGTCGTTTCATGTCGTCTGTTCATGCAGACAACAGTCTGTCTCATGCTCCAACATACACTAGGCTTACATCACATAGTATCACCTGGCATTGGAGGTTGGTATCAGAGCATTGGTAAATGAGCACAGTATTGGATTGATACAATATTTGAAACAGTGTAGAGCTAATCTAATCTTTTTGTGTTTTACAGGAAATGCTAGTCTTGTTTAGTAGAAGTTTTATCTACAGGATTGACAGCTTGGGGCATGGTGGGGTTGCTGGTTTGAATCCTGCCTTTGCCCTGTGTGTGTGTGTGGAGTTCGCATGTTCTTTCCTTCGTACTTTGACCTTCGTACTCAGGACTCCATCAGTGGCCAGTGGATAGATTTTAACCAACCGGACTTCTTGCAAAAACTGTGATGAATTTACTGGTTGCACAATTGCACTATTTGTCCATATAGTACACAATAATAGAAGGGATTTATTTATAATTGCACTATTCGTTGCATCCAGATGAGGATAAAATTGAATTGAATTGAATTGAATTGAATTGAATTGAATTGAATTGAATGTTCTCCCTGTGTTTGGGGTTTCCTCCAGGTACTCTAATTTCCTCCCCCAGTCCAAAGACAGGCATTGTAGGCTGATTGGCATCTCTAAATTGTCCGTAGTGTGTGAATGTGTGTGTGAGTATTGTGTCCTGAGTCCCCTGGGATAGGCTCCAGGCTCCCCACAACCCGGTATAGGATAAGCGGTAGAGAGAAAGGATGGATGGATGGATGGATGGATACTGCTCTGTGATGATGTCTGTTGTTAAAAACTCTATATGAATTAAATCAAACTGAGAGGATGGATGGATTAACAGCTTTCTGAGTTCAGACATAAAGAGTTACACATTTAGAGTCGTATGAGGATCCGAGAGCAAACAGTAAACGGATCCTTAAATACACAGATTTAGCAGTTTACTAGAACACAGGGTTAATTGTTTATCTCCCTATTTAATGACCCACAGTGAGTAAACTGTAATAAAAAAAACTTTTGAGTGGCAGTGTATGAAAAGAAATCCCAGAATATGAAAATGAGAGAAGGCCAGCAGGGGCGAAGCCTCGACAGAGAAGATAATAAAGTAATTCATTAAAACTCCTCGCCTTTCAAAAGCCCTCAAGATAAGCAAGTCAGATCAAGAGGTGGGATTCAGAGACATCAAATAAATTCACACCTCTGAAATTCTTCAATATAATACACTCCAGATATTCACCTGAGGCTCAAACAGTAACAGTGTGTGTGTGCGTGTGTGTGTGTGTGTGTGCGTGTATGTTGTGTCCATTTTTATCTATCTCTTTATGAGGACCAAATGTCCCCATAATGTTAGGAACATGTAGGATTTCTGACCTTGTGCGAACATTTTGCTGGTCCCCATGAAAAAAGGGGCAGATTTTATTTAAAAAAAGAAAGAAAGAAAAGAAAGAAAGAAAGGAAAGAGCCATCAGATTTACTTGTGGTTACTGATGTTAAGTTTAGATGCAGGCCTAGCATTCTTCAGTTACAGTAACATACAAAACAAAGAGAAATACCCTGCAAAGATAGAACTACCAATGTGTGTGTGTGTGTGTGTGTGTGTGTGTGCGCATGTGTGAACTACTTCAAAATAACTTGAATCCCACAGAACCAAGAGCAACAGCACAGTCTTATTAATGAGAAGATAAGAGATTAAAGACAAGAGATAAGATGCTGTGGCATCGCCATTTATTGCAAAAAATACAAAGAAGGAATGAGAAGGAAGGGAGTGGGCGTGGCCTAAACACAAACACGATGATCCTCAAGGAAGAAGGTGCTACAACAGAAAGACCACACGTGTTGACGTGTTGAGATGCTTTTCTGCTCACCACGGTTGTAAAGAGTGGTTATATGTAGCCTTCTTGTCAATTTGAAACAGTCTGGCCATTCTCCTCCGACCTCTCTCATCAACAACTGCAAAATTGCCACTCACGTGATGTTTTTTTCTTTTCTTTTTCACACCATTCTGTGTTAAATCTAGAGACTGCTGTGTGTGAAAATCCCAGATCAGCAGTTCTAGAAATCCTCAGACCAGCCCATCTGGTACCAACAACCATGCCATGGTTAAAGCCACAGAGATCACACTTTTTCTTCATTCCGATGTTTGATGTGAACATTAACCGAAGCTCTTGTCCTGTAGCTGCATGATTTCATGCATCATGCTGCTGCCACTTGCTTGGCTGATCAGATAAATGAGCAGGTGTACAGGTGTTCCTAATAAAGTGTATAATGTTGATATTTGTTTTCATCTCCATTTTATCAGTTATCTTCTTATGATGTTGCCTTGGTGAACATTACCTTCACACATCATATAAACTGTAATCATACTCAGTAGGGTATATGTTGAATGTTGGTGTAATTATGTTGTGTATTTTTTGGCTAACAGCTGTCTCCTCTCACCTCTAACTTAAGCTACAATATGAATCGTTTTAAAAAAATGAGTAGATGACTGAAATAATGGAGCTTTAAACCACTATTTGTGCCTCTAAAAAAGGCAGTGACTGGATTTCGATGGCAAGATAAAGTCTGTATTGTGCGCGTTGTGTGTATCGTGTGTATTGTGTGTATTCTATCAAAGAAAACATCAGCTGAAAAGAGGCTGAAGGATCCTAATGCTCTGTATTGTGATGTGAGAAATAGAGGGTTTGCTAAAGCAGGGTGTTTACCAAAGCTGTGTGCCCTTCTGAGATGAGAACTACGAGAGAAAACAATCAACCAAGACAAAGAGAAAGAAAAACAGCAGAGGGATAAAGATGGGTTTTCCTCCATCTCTCTTCTGCCTGATAATATTCAGGAATTTATTCTGATCTCATTCTTGTCTGTACCAGCTATAGTAAAATGATCAGTGACAGGGTAGTGTAACGAAGCAGAGTTAATTATTTTTCTATAACAGCTCATCTCCAGGTGTTTTATTCCTCTTATACCAAATGCCTATGTAAAGCTGTGATTTGTAGCTGCACTACTGCCAGAGCTGCTGTTATAGGAAATTAATCAACACCTTTGGACCAATCAGAATCCAGAATTCAACAGCGCTCGTTTATTCCTTGTCTCCTGAGTGGGACTGGTCTAGCGCTATTCTCAGAAGAAAAATGCTGCACATTATGCTATGCTAGAAGCAGTTTCCCATCTCACCTGTCACCTGCTACCAGTTCAGCTCGGAATCTCGCAGCGTGACAGTGCAGTAACAGGAAACCCACACTGCTGTCACCGCTCTCACCTCCATTTATTTACCAGCCATCAGCTTGTGAGGAACACGGGGGTTTGGATATTTTTAACATGCGCTTCCTGAGTCTATAGAGTCCGTGGATTAGCTGTAGGCCTTCAGTCATTTATATAAATAACAGCATGAGTCAACTCTGACCCACAGACTGTACTTATAATATGGACTGAGTCATATCCTAGGTCTGAACTTTTCTTTTAACATACACCAACAATGAATACCTTAGTGTTTACCAAAAACAATGTTGCTACAGCAGGTGTGCTGGTTTCATCTGTGAATTTATTATCTACTAATACACTGTGCTTTTGGGTGAGCTTGGGTGAGCTTGGGTAAGCTAGTGGGCAGTGGTAGCTCAGTGGTTAAGACATTGGTCTACTGATCAGGAGGTCATGAGTTCAAAATCCAGCACCCCCAAGCTGCCACTGCTGGGCCCTTGTGTGAGGCCCTTCACCCTCAACCGCTCAGTTGTGTAAATGAGATAAATGTAAGTTGCTCTGGATAAGGGTGTCTGCCAAATGCCATAAATGTAAATCTTACTGTGGCCCATGACCTCAGTTTTGTTCCTCATGAAATACACTATAAACAGCTGAATAACTGCAGACAGACACACAAAGTCCTCAGCATACTGAAGAGATGATACACTGTGAGGGTTGCATGGAGACTATCTTTGCAAGCCTACAAGCTCGCATACTCTGTGGTTTGCCATGTGTTCTGGAGATTTAGCCTGATGAATGTAAAGAGAAAATAAATGCTGGATGTGTTTTAAAGTACTTATTTATGTAATGATCATTATTAGCAGCAGCTCCATGTTCTTTCTGCTCTGGTGAGTTTTGTGATTTCTATGTGCTCTTGGTAAAGCTCTCTGTTTAGTTTATTCTGTCACTGTATTTCAAAACCAGTGAATAAAAGTATTTTGTGTCTCCCAGACCTTTTTTGCTTTTTGCTTTGTTTAATAATGTGCAATTTAAAACTAAACAAAACCGAACAGAAAATGAACCAAAAGAATTAGTCTTGGCGAACAGACTAATAGATGTGAAATTGACCTTACACACATTGTCCTAAATCCCACACTAGCCATGAATGGAGCAACCATGCTGTGTGAGTCCTTTATGCCTAAAGAAAGCCTTGTGCCACACAAACAGCTGACAGCAGTAACAGGTTTATCTGTGGCTCTGCCTCATCAACAGACCTACACAGCTTCCCCTTACTGCAATTACACTTCAACAGCTGCAGTTTCCGATCCAAACCTAACACCAAGTGCTGCCAATAAACCAATTATAGACACAAACCTGCCTAAATCTGCTGTCAAATCCAGGTCTATTCCTGAGCCCAGGCCCAAAATCAGACCAGTGTTTAGCCCATCCTCTAATACAGACAAAAATCTAAAACAAATTTCAGGACTAAGCCCAAAACCAGACTGGAATTTAGATAACCTTAGACCCAATCCTGAGCCCAGATTCCAGACTGGAGTCTAATCAGATGCATTCATGAGCCCAGATCCAAGTCAAAACCCAGATCCAGTCCCAAATAAAGAGAATCATCTAAGCCACATTCCAGGACCAATCCCAAACCCAGACCAGAATCTGTGGCCCAACCCAAACAAATCCCAGGATAAGTGCCAACCCAGACCAGAATTTAGACAACCTCAGACCCAATCCTGAACCCATAACCAAAACTACAGTCCGTCCAAATGCATCCAAGACCAGACCCAAAACCAGACCAGACCCTAAAGACTGAAACCTTGTTCTAGTCCTAATTTAAAGACAAAAGAATCTAAACCAAGTCCCAGGACCAGTCCCAAACCCAGTTCAGAATTTAAACAATCTCAGGCTTATTCTTGAGCCCAGAACCAAAACTACAGTCCATCCTGATGCATTCTTGCACCCAGATCCAAATCAATACCTACCTCTGGTCCCAAATAAAGACAAAAATCTAAACCAAATCCAAGGACCAATCTGAAACCCAGACCCAAATATAGACTCAATCCCAAGCTCAATCCCCCTCATCCACAAACCCAGACCCAGTTTGGGTCCCAAACACAAGCCTAGCTCAGCTCTAGGTCTAGTCCCAAGTACACACACACACACAAAATGAAATCCAACTTAGGCCCAGTTCCAAACCCACAAGTACAGTCCATCCACAGACTGCAAATTTAGACCTAAACTCAGTCAGAGACCAAAATGCAAACATCAACCTGCATAAACCTCTCTCAACATTTTTTGTCTGTCTATTTATCCCTCTATTTCTACTGAACAAGGCCACATTTTTCAAACATAAATAATTTGTTTCAATTGGATACCAGTGTTCTAGGTAGGAAGGCAACTCTGTGTTTCAATATTTATCCAAAATTATATTTTTTAAGTAAAAAAAACATGAATTCTTTCAATAACAATACCTCGACTGAACTATTAATATTTTTAAAAGACACTAATTGTAGCTAAATTGGTTAAGGGAAGTGAAGTGTGGCCAAGTATGGTGACCCATACTCAGAATCTGTGCTCCGCATTTAACCCATCCAAGTGCACGCACACACACACCCAGAGCAGTGGGCAGCCTTTTTAGCTGCAGTGCCTGGGGAACAGTGTCTTGCTCAAGGGTCTCACCTCAGTGAGTATTGAGGGTGGAAGAGAGCACCGGTCATTCACACCCCCCACCTACAATCCCTGCTGGCCTGAGACTCAAACCCACAACCTTCAGGTTCCAAGTCCAACTCTCTAACCATTAGGCCACGACTGCCCCCATTCATTCATTCATTCATTCATTCAGACAGCTATTAATTTTGGCATACTATGGTGTGAAAATAATTTTTGCTCCAGCTAACACCTCATCACACACTTCTCTCAGAGCATTTCCTTTTGTTGTGTCTGGGACTCCTTTTTCATTTTGTGAGCTTAAACCTCATGTTCCACGGGTGGGCATTCATACCTGGCTCACAGGTGTATCTTGTAGAGGATGGCACATGAAGCTACCACTACTGACACAAAGTGCCTGCAAGAAAATTAATCATCACTGGCTATTCATTATCCCAAAAGCCATCTCGATGACAGTACAAGCTCTTGAGTGGTAGATGTTGAGTAGTTTGTGATTCTCATCTGTAACTTGTTGCTTTTAATAAGACAGGGATATCCCCCATTCCCCAAAATATAAAATCCAACAGGTTGGTAGAGTCCTGCATGATAAAGGGGGCTGTGTTTCAATACCCAGGGGTTGTGCACTGAATTAGGAAAGCTGTCAAAAACCCGGGCCTCATATTTGTACACAGCTTGGAGGTATATGGATGAAAACAGCTTCCAATTTCTGATGCACCCAGTTTCAGACTCTCCTGGGGCTTTACTGAAAGCTGGGTTTTGGGCAAGCCTGGGAAAGCCAAGGCAAACTGCTTGTTTCTCCTGCTCTGTTGCTGGCACATGAGCAGTTCTGCTCAGGACAGATGTCAGTTGCATTTGGTGTGCTGAATGTCCTAAAAATCACCTCATATGAGGCTCCACTGGCCAGCCTGGGCTACTGTCTTGTTGCATGTTAGAGAAAAAATGTAGCAGAATAACTGACTGTTTCAGGGTCTCGGATTGACGGTAGACTTTGGGTTTGGATTGATATTTGGGTCTGGGTGGGCTTGGGAGTGCATCTGGATTGACTGTTTAGGTTACGGGTGCCAGATTGGTTTAGCTAGATATTGGGATTATCTAAATCCTAGTCTGGGTTTGGGCTTGGTCCTGGGATTTGCTCTATAATTTATGTCTCTACTTGAGACATGGCTAGATGTGGGTCTACATTTGGGTCAAGGCTCAGGAATGGATCCGTGATTGAGAGTGGTTTTGATTATGAGACATGAATATTTGTTTAAAAAAAAAAAAAAGTACTTTTAATACACTCTTAATGTGGGGAGGTTGGTGAATGTGGGCCCACTAAAGACCTTGTAATATTTGTATATAAATATAGCTGATATGTGTCAGTCTAGAAACAGCCCATTCTTCGTCAAACAAATCCCAAGGCATCAGAAAAGTAAGTACCACTAGTTTGGTTCCATCCTGAGATAAATTAGTGAGCAGTAGTAAAGAAATATGTCACATGTATAATGTGCAAAACTAATGGCACACGATGGCTCTAAATAGAGACCCGAATATGACACCAGTTGAGGTTCTTTTTCAGTTCAAAGGGTTCTCATTAAAGCAGCTTCGTTCTGTTTAAACACACCTACAGTTTGCCTGAGACGAGGATGACCACCACTTGTAAAATAAATTCCGCTCCAGGAGCAGAGCGTCCTGATTTTTTGATTCAGATATTCATGCAGAATAATATGTTATTTCCTGAAATGAACATGACTCCATCTTTGCACAGAGCATGAAAATAGGTACAGAACCAAGTGCTTGACATTTAGAAAGTAGCATGACTCATATGGAAGGCCTGGTTAACAGCAGGTCTCCAGTATTACTGTGAAGAGGGTGAGATGACTGTTCATTATACCCTCGGGCATCACAAAATATTCTTTCTCTCCCACAGCGTGCTCAAGTTGATGTGTTTAATCAGTTCTTATTCTCTGTGCACTGAGCTCTGAACACCGAACACAATAATAAGATAATAACAACATATAAAATTAGAGTTTAGCTGGTTTGCACAAATTGAGAATACAGTAATTAGAACTTCTTTAATTACTGAGCAACTCAGGTGCGTATTTTACATCTCAACATGAACACTACCGCTTCTCTTTTTCTTGATTAAACCTTTCAGAGTTGTTGTTAATTTCCACACTCGGCTGGAGAGATAATTGCCCTAGCTCACTGCTGTATGCTCTGCTTTCACACATAACACGACATTCTTTTGTGTTTATAGTTTAAATAGCAGTGTATTGACTGAGGATGAGAGAGCTGCCTTTAACCATTTTATGCTCTTTAATTTCAACACTTTGTGGATATTGTCTTGTTCACTATACACACCAGAGGTTAACTCTGAAAGAAATTCAGGCCAGGCTTTTCACAGCTGTGACTTGCCTCATTGAACAGAGTGGGCTTGGTTGACGTTGATTTTATTAGCATGTCCTCATTGTGGCTAATTGGAAGCACAGCACATTTCACGTCTGTGAAAGCTACTGGAAATTGGTTTTCTAATACTGCAGCATTGCTTTCAAGGGCACCATTGTAAAGAAAAAAAATGCATATTACATTACATTCTTCTTTTTATCTCATTTTCTCTCAGTTTTTCCTGCTCAGAAGGTCCTTCCAGACTTCTCTATCCCATGCTACAGATCGCAGTTCCTCCTGTGGGGATCGCCAGATGTTCCCAAGCCAGCTGTAAGATATAATCTCTGCAGTGGTTCCTGGGTCTGCCCTGGGGTCTCTGTCCAGCGGGACATGCTTGATACAGCTCTAGCAGGAGACAACCAGGGGGAATCCAGGACAAATCCAATTCAATTGGGATTCTTGTTTACACACATATATATATATATATATATATATATATATATATATATATATATATATATATATATATATATATATATATATATATATATAAACTGAATATTTGTTATTTTCACATGTGCACCAATGTCATTCTAATTCTCAGAAAAAGTCCCTTAACTTATTGGTCTTATTGGTAGTTAAAAAAATTGAACATAACAGACATCATTGTATAACTTTAAAAGTTCCTATGCAATAAAAAAAAAATGAATTTTTATTATTGTGTATTTATTTAAGTATTTATTTTAGTTTGTCCAGCAAGCCAGTTGTTCTGCTTTTGCAGACACTTAAAATATTCCTTCCTATTTTGTCACAGGCTGATGATAAGTGTGAGGTCTATTAAATATGTAAATTTAGCAGAATAAAATAATATAAATAATCTTAAAAAAAGGACCTATGTCCCTGCATTTCTTATCACTGGTGTTAGCTATTTTAAAACCTTGTATTTTAAAATCATGTCACCACATTAAAGATATAACTTTTTCTTATTTATTCAAAAAGAATGTCATTACCATCGCAATTTCCAAAATAATATGAAAACATAATTCATAATTTTGCTGGTCAGAAAGTCTCCACATTTTGAGAATGACACTACTATATAAGTTCAGATCTTCATGACCAAGAATCCAAGAGATAAATGGTGTTGCTCTCTGGGTGCTGGAGCTGCTGAATGGTAAACTGCCCAGCACTCATTTGCTAATCTTACAGCTTACTTTAAGCTAATTCATGATTTTATCCAAAAAAAAAAAATATTCAGTCCTAGAGATAAAAAAACATCTGCAATCAAGATCCGTCTCGTCCAAAGTCATCTGTGTGAAAAAAATCCTTTTCGTGGACATGAAAGGGATAATATTAATTAATCAATAGATTTATATTTATGTTTTTAATTTTGTTCTCAATTGGCTTTCTATAGTTTTATTGACTTTATTCACAGCCAAGACATAAATTTCAGCATGACGTATTGCAGTTATATCAAACTTAATACTAGACTCAATACTGCTCCTACTTGAGCTGACATCATGCAACAAAAATGTGCTTAAGTTCATGATCACAATCGTGCGTAACTGTGACAGTTTTACTCAAAGTCAACTCTGTGTGTAATGCTCACCTAACTTCTGAATAGTTCTTAAGCCTGTAGTTACATCTGATGTCTGAATACTGATGTGCACAGTTTCAATATTAAGTCCTCACTGTTACCGGTCTCTGAGGAAGCACTTTTGCCTTCACCATCTTTTGCTACCCATCTTCTGGTAGCTTTTGTGTGATAGTGACGAAACAGCAGGGTGGCATCTTTAGCCGAGTTAATGAGAGAGTAATCAGGTGGATTAGGAAGAGGATGGGAGAGGAACATGGTGTAATTCAGTCCTGTACAGGTGACAAAAGCTTGAATACAGCCAGATCCTCCCAATTACCTTCTCCACCTTCTCAGCTACAGCTCCTTCCTTTTAGAACAAAATGATTCCCTTGGGTATCAAAGTCCCTTTCTTGTAAAATAGAAAGAAAAGCTGTTAGAAAAAGGATTTTCACAAATATAAAGGAGATATAGGAAGGTGAGTTTGAAAAAAATGGAAAAAAGAAAAAAAAAGCCCATCAAACAATAAAAAAATCAGGAGACAGTGATGACTTTCTCATTTTTCATTAGCTCTGACAGTTTAAGTGGTAATGAGCAGAGCATGCTGAGAGAGCACCTCACTCATAAGCACAGAGTGATAGAAATGACAAAAATGAGAAGCTTTGTCTGAAGAAAAAAATTGATTCTTACGGACTGAGTAAGAATTGGATTTCTGAGTCAAATCAAGGCAGGGATCAGATGGACTAAACGCTGGATGATTTGGGGTCAGGACCTAAATGTGGGTCTTGTAGGAGGTCATGAGGTTGAGACTCTTCCTGACTCATACAGGCCTGCTGTAATTACTCAAGCTGAAAACATCTGCTCATGTCCTGTAGCTGAGACATCCGAGACATGGGGTCAGGGCAATTCCCAACACATCCCAGAAACACTTCTATCCATATTTTAGAGCGATAAAAGCACATGCACACAAAACAGAGACAGTAAAAATGTATAGGATGCTCTCTGTATAGTTACTGTCCCAGGCCTCCATGTGTTAAATAAAGTGCCATAGCAAGGTGCAGAATCAATTAACTGAGGAACTCACAAGCAGTCACCACTTTCCTGACTGCATACATGTTTTACTTAGATCACACAATAATGAACACTCTTCAATCCCTGGTCTTCTTCTGCATTAAAGCACACAAACCTGGACAAGAATTTAGACAAACACAGGCCCAATGTAAAACAAATTCCAGTCCCAGTTCCAAACCAGGACCAGAATTTCCACAATCTCACGTCTAGTCCCAAACCCAGACTAAATATGGACTTAAGATAGGACCCAATCTAAACCGAATCCCAGTACTAGTAATAAACCCAAACCAGAATCTCATGACCAGTCTCAAATCCATTCCGGACATTAGACACTACAATGCCCAATCTAAACCAAACCCTGGGACTAGTCCTAAACTCGGTCCAGAATTTAGATAATCTGATGCCCAGTCTAAACCAAAGTCCAAAGCAGAATTTAGAGAATCCCAGATCCATTCTAAACATATTGTTGATGTTTAGACAAACTGGGACAGACTCCAGGGGTATCTCCATTCTAGATTTGTCCTTTTTTTGTAAAATCTGTGACAAGATTTTGCAAACACATAAAATACGGAAACTACAGTGGATATAAAAATCCACACACCCCTGTTAAAATTACAGGATTTTATGATGTAAAGCATGAAACCAAGATAGAAAATGCCAGATCTTTTTACACATTTAATATGATACAGAAACCAACAAAGTGAGAAAAGAATAGAAATGTTTTGGGGGAAAAATAAAAATGAAAAAAACTTACAATAACCTGGTTGTACAAGTGTGCACATGGCCTTAATGGCCATGTGACCATGCTCAGAATTAACCAATCACATTCAAGTAATTATCATACACCTGTCATCATTGAAGTGATTCTGATTAACCTCAAATAAAGATCAGCTGCACATGTACAGGAAGTCCCAGAACAGGGGTACAAAATAATTATTAATTAAATAACTACATTAAATGTACTATGGAACACTGTGAAGGCCATCATCAACAAGTAGAGAAAATGGGGCATCACAGTGAGATTAATAAGAACAGGATGTCCTTCCAAAATTGATGAAAAGACGAGAAGAAAACTTACCAGGGAGGCTGCCAAGAAGGCTGGCAATATGGCGGAACTTTCTTTTACTAAAAACACCTAAATCACCCCAAACTTCTTGTCTGATGAGAGCAAGGTAGAACTTTTCGGCCATAATTCTAAAAGATATAAACAAGACAGCTTTTCAACCAAAGAACACCACAGTGAAGCATGGTGGTGGCAGCATCATGCTATGGGGCTACGTCTTTTCAGCTGGGACTGGGGCTCTAGTCAAGATAGAGAGAATCATGGATAGCTACAGGCACCAATCTATTTTGATATAAGACCTGCAGGTCTCTGTTAGACAGCTGAAGATGAAGAAAAATTTCACCTTCCAGAACGATAATGACCCAAAGCACGAATCCAATTCAACAAAGAAACGGCTTCAGAAGAAGAACAACAACATTTTGGAATGCCTCAGTCTGAGCCCAGACCTAAATCCTATCAAAAACCTGTGGAATTGCCAAATCAGAATTTGCTAAGTTGGTAGACTCTTACCCAGAAAACACCGAGTGCTGTATATTAAGCTTTAATAAAGTATTAGAAGATATAAACAAGGTACTGCTCCGGGTGTGTGTCCACGGGTGTGTGTGTTCACTACTGTGTGTGTGCACTTGGATGGGTTAAATGCAGAGCACAAATTCCGAGTATGGGTCACCGTACTTGGCCACATGTCACTTCACATCACACATTTTCCCCCAGAAACATTATTCCACTTTTTTTTTTTATTTGTTTTCAGTTACATTTTGTTGGTTGCTATATTAAAGGTGAAAGAGCTCAGTAATGATTAATCTTGGTTTCATTTTTACATCACAAAATTAGAGCAATTAGACCAAAACTGAAACCTATAAATAAACACACGTCTGCTGATGAATGGAAATGAAGCGCACAGCACAGCTCCAGTTCCGAATCTCATCATCAGACTTCTCTCCCTCTAGAGCTGCGATAAAGCACAACTATGTTTAACCGAGACTCAAAACCCCAGCTGAGAGAAAAAGCTCAAACCCTGCTAACAACACCTAATGCACTACTGTCAGAGCTGCTGTTAGAGAAAATTAATCAACACCTTCTGACCAATCAGAATCCAGAACTCAGCAGCTCTGTGGAATAAACAGTAAAAACCAGTATACTGTACAGCAACCTGTGACATGGCCTTTGTCCCATGAGATTCAAACTCATGTCACTAATGAACTCAACATCTCGCAATACATCGCAATCTCGAGGCACTGCGCGTGCACACACACACACACACACACACACACAAAAAAAATAACCTCACTAAATTCTGCCTCCATTTGGCTTCTCAGTCCCTGAAGCCCAAACCTCTTACTCCCTAAGGGAATCTATTCTGGTCACACACTCTCTCTTCACCGAACAACATGCTGTATGGAGGCTTTACTTGGTATACAGTAAGTTTGCAAAAAAGACAGTCAGACCTGACAAACTGCCAAATGACACTCTGATAGATATCAGTTAATCATTGCTCAGATACCCTGCTCCATTTAACAACACCAAGCCCTGCCCAACATTAGGAAAAGACACAATAATGAATAACACTGAATAAATCCGTAGGGCGTCATTCACATTTTGCACTCCACGTAATGCCATTTGGTATTTAAAATGCTCCAGGCAGTCCTGGTCTAAGATTGGTACTTCTTGCATCTATCACCTACATATTGCTTTAACAGACAATAAATACTGGTTTATTGTTCTCCATATAACCTAGAATACGATAAAACTGTCACAAAATAAAGTGGACCATTCCATCTGCATGAACATCAGATAGGAGAGCATGAACGATGAACTGCTTTTTAAAAAACAATGAAGACATACTAGAGCCTGGAGATCTGAATAAAACATAAAACAGCAATCAATGTTGCTAAAAATCAAAACAAACAAAAAAAACAGAAAAAAAACAGCTGACAATAGACAACAAAGCCAGGTACTGCTAGGGTCTCATTTTAATGTGATATGTGATTTACTTTGACATGAAATATGAAATATCGGTAATTATTTGTACAGCATCCTCAAGTAAGAAATGCAGTAAAGACAGTGCTGATGAAGAGTGGTGACAGCACGGCAAGAAAAAGACATGTCCATGCTGGGAAAATGCACAGTGATGAGGAAATGCGTGACTGGACGATGAGCAACTGCCCTACAGAACGCGCTCCTTCACCTCTAACGTCACCTGACGTAGAGATAAATGCCATCAGACATGGCCATATGCTGAACACACGGGGGCAGGAGACAAGAGCAGTCAGATAAATAGCAGAGGAGATGACGTAAAGACACAGGACACGTCCCCAGTCACGGATCAGACTCCCTGAGGGACGACACCGAGGACGCAGCACAGGAGACACACAGAGGGACAGACAGGCCATAATGCAGCTGCAGATCAATACACTTGTTATCGTTTCTATAGCAACAGCTCATTTACAGGGACGTGTACAGCAGACGCTCCACATAAACCGGTTAAAAAAAACCTGTGTGATCACTGATGTGGTGAAGTTTTCTGTAAGGAGGTGTTTATTTAACGTTTATGGAAGGAGTCTCCAGTGTCAGCGCTTTGTTACGGTCAGAGGTAGAGCCGTGACTTTAAGTTTTCTGACATCTTCAGGACAGAGGAGTTGACATGTTGTGGTTTCTCAGTAACATGACAAGCTGCGTTTTAGCGTTATTAACTTGGCGAGAGAGAAAAAGAGAGGCTGGTGAGGGAACGACTGTCTACAGCTGCTATCACATAAGGGATGAGAACATTGCATAACTTTAAATGTAACTATAAGTGGATAAAAGCATGACATGATAAAAAAAATTGTTAAATTGCTGTGGTATAAGAGGAATGAAACGAGTGAATGTGTTATTATAGCTAACTAATCAACTTTGGGGTGTTGACAGTAACTCTCTTTCATCACACCAGCCAGTTGTTGATTATTTTCCTATAACAGCACCACACACTGTTTTATTCCTTACTCGTTACTCTACGTTATTAAATGCTATTAAGCCAGTATTGTGTTTAGGTCACTGTGGTTCTTTTCTAATAAAATAATAAAAAAGGAAATGACAGAACGTTCTAGGCTATCAGATGCTTCTATATAAATAAATAGATGAGTGAATGGATATTGGAGACATGCTTTTGTGGATATAAAATGTAAATATAAGCCATGCTGCTTAAGTAACATTGGTCACTGGCTTTCTTCCCAATCAACTCAAACCTCTTGTATCTGGAGGCTATTTCCTGCTGAGACTTCTCTGTGCCGTGTCACACGCCTGCGTGGTTTAACCCAGTTCAGGGCAAGGCATCCTGCCATGATATGACTTCAATTCTACTTTTCACTTCCATTATGGGGTCAAAACAACTGTGCTGGCAGAACCGAGGTGTGGAAATGAGCTACTGCTGCTGCAGGAAAAATAACAACAGCCCTCCCACGAGTGAAAACCTGAGGAGAGCAGTGAGGGAGATGGAGCTAGTGAAGGAAGACTAATGACCTGAGGAAGGCAGCTTCAGGGGGTGGCACGAGAAGTCGGCAGGACACACCGTGAGGTCAGAGTACACACAGAAAAAAGACTTGTTAGAAAAAGATGGGTGTAAATTATAGGAGAGGAGGACAGGACCATCCTGCAGTCCTGAGGACAGAGGTCAGAATATATCTACTGCTTCACAGAAGCACTAAAAAAGTTTCAGCATGGCGCATTACAGGAGTAACGTCTACAACAGTCAGGACATCACGTCCTCATTATCAGTCCACTCTAAAACCAGGTGTCCATGCCAAAGATATTGCTTTTTTATGTGATACAATAAATCCAATAGCAAACAAAATACAAACCAGGCTCTTAGTAATTAACAGATATTTATAAATAACGAGGATACTAGGAATAATAGGAACAACCACCATGAAAGAAAGCGAGAGGCAAGAACGTGAGACGTCCAAGAACATAAAGTGGCAAATGATTACCTCAGGACAATAAACGAGTGACACAGCTAATAGGCTGAACCCACATAACCAGTGAACTAACAGGCGAAGAGAAAATGAGACCAAGACAATAGCAAAAGCATATGGAGAACTGAGAGCAAACCACATGACGCGCAAGTCACACTCGCTGTGATGGGAACCGCAACACATGCTGAGAGGAGGAATTTGCGGGGTCTAGAATCTCACAGATTTAGCTTCATCTTGGGCTAAATTATTCTATAAAATAAACATACAAACACTGAATGGAAGCTGGTAGCATACGATTGGAAACATGACCCTGTGGTCATAATTCAATAATTCATTTAAATTTGGTCAGAACAGTACAGACATTAATGCTAACGCTGCTAATATTAGCATTATTAGCAGCATTAGCTTTATTGTCTATACTGTTCTAACCGAATTGCTTAAGAAATATACTTTTGAAAAGAAAAAAGAAAAGAAAATCCCACATTTAAAAAAGAAAAAAATAGTAGTTGATAGTAGACTTTTGGACCTAATGAATGTCGGTATAAGTTCTTTTTTTCCCCAAGTTATTAAGTTATTGTCAGGTCCAAAAGTCTGAGTCCACTAACAAGAAACAGCAACCAAGCAATCAATAACTAAATAAACTTTTTCTGTGAAGAATAATGGAATGTTGATGGACTTTTGGACTTTGGAGGTTAGTATAAATGCTGCTTAAATGTCTGAGTCCAATAAGAAGAACAATGTGCTTTAATGAGCTATTAAATGTTTTATAAAATAACTGAAAAAAATAATAATAAAAAACTAATAAAAATGTTTGTGAAGAATCATGGAGCTTGGTTTAAGAAATATAATTTGGAAAAAGGTATATATATATATTTTTTTTTCTAATGCAGTAACAATTGATAGTGGAGTTTTTGGATCAAATGGAGGCTTCAACAAGAACCACGTTGTTTAAAAAAACATTTGAAGAATCTTGAAACATTTTTAAGAACATGTAAAACACTTTTCTACATTTTCTCCAAAAAGAAAAGTTGTTCTTGAGAAAGTCGGTTCTCTGTAGCAGGTCACGAAGAGACAATTACGACGCGACAGCGGCATTTCGAACTGAAGAATGACTCAGTGTGGCACAAAGACAGGCTCAGTAGCAGGATGTTAAAGACGCGAGGGGTCGATTCAGCTCCCTACACATCCACCTCCTCATTCATACAGCAGGAGGCAGAGGAACAGGAACAGCAGCGAGGGGAACGCTGGAGGACTGAGGACTCACTGCTTAAGGCTTTGGGCTACTCATCAGAAGGTTGTGAGTTCAAACCCCAGGATGCACAAACTGCCCTGGGTGAGTGATTGAACAAGACTGTTACCCCTCAGCTGCTTTTATTCTGTCTCATCTGTAAATCACTTTGAATAAATGCATCATCCATTTGAGCAAATGCAAATCAAATAAAAGCAGAGGCACACTGACACATTGTCCTGCTACAGAGTGCGGCGGGAATTTAGAGGAGGAGCTTCACAAACTGGTGGCTTTATATGAACAAGGAGAAAATGTATTGGAGGAGATGGGGCAAGGACAGAACATAAAGGTACAGTAAGCTGATGGATTGACGGATTTAATCTGTATTCAGCCAGTGTTTCAGTGGCGTGTTCAGGCTGCACGATGGTCCATTCTGTCCGTTTCAGCGGGTCTGCTTCAGGGAGTATCGAACAATCCTGCAGCGCTTTTTCTTCCCTACTGATTTGAAATGTCACAGCTGACCTTAAGCAAAATTTATATCATGATATTTTCCCAGGTTGGGACGATATTGGTGTAAATCATCCCTGACAGGGTGGTGCGATGCTGTTTCCATCTCGAAGAGGATTATTTTCCTATAACAGCACATCAGGAAGCATTTTTTTCCCTCTTATACCACAGCAATTTGCCATTGATTACAGTTTTTTTTTTTACAAATGCAAGTATGACATGTCATACTTTTTATTCGTTTATAGTTACATTTAATGTTTTCCTACATAACTGATAACAAGTTAGTTCCTGTGCTTTCCCCTAGGGTTTTATTCCTCTTATACCACAGCAGTTTGACAAAGATTCAAAATTTTTTATCATGTCATGCTTTTATCCAATTATAGTTATATTTAATGCTGTGAAAATTTCTCATCACTTATGTTATAGCAGCTATAAGCAGTCATTCTCTCACCAGCCTCTCTTTTTATTCTCTCTCTCTCTCTCGGTTAATACGTCATAAAACACAGCTTGTCATGTTACTGAGAAACCGCAACGTATAAACTCCTCTGTCCTGAAGATTTCGAAAGTTACAGCTTGACCTCTGATTGTTACAAAGTGCTGACACTGGAGACTCCTTCCATAAATGTTAAATAAACATCTCCTTACAGAAAACTTCACCATATCAACAATTACACGTTTTTTTTTTTTATCCGTTTATGTGGAGCGTCTGCTGTACATGTCCTTGTGAATGAGATGTTATGGTTGTGTAGGGTTGTAACTAAGCACTGCTGCTGAAATCGTAAAGACTGTCCTGTTGCTCATCCCCGGACTCTTATTCACAGTCTGCTCACACTGAACATCCTGGAAACACCCTCAGTACGAGTCAATGAATGTACATTCACAGAATATGAAATGGATTGTGAAATGTTATGGAATGTGGGTCTAAAATGTTTAACCAGTGAGCAGTCAGTTAGCTAATAACTGTTTTAACTGGAGCTAGACAAACATGGGAAAAAAAACGTGGATAACCATAAATCCATGTTAAGTCTATCGATAAAAGGAACAGTAAAAAAGAAATAAGAAGCTAGAGTAGATTTATTTTCCAAAACGAACCCTTTTTGACTCAGTTCTACATCATGTGTAGTACAACGCTCCATGATGAAGTCATGACATGCAAGCTTTCCACACCACCGTATTCAAAAAATCACTGATGTTGAATCACTTTCTCAGTACTGAAAAATGCACTACCAGTGCATCAACCTCCAACACAGGATATAAACCATGACGAAACACTGAGCATCTCCACCCGAGTTCACTCCGAACTCTGTCCAGTTCATTAAATGAACCACAGTGGAACTGTAGCTACAGCAATGAATACGATATGATCGTACATTAGTCTTAGAAATCAATAACATCCTCAGGGATGGAGTGATTAATGTATATAAAGCATGACATGTTGGCTAATTGTAACTAATTTGACTGGATAGAAGGCACAGCGATTTCAAAGCAACTTACCCTAAACAGCCTTTTGACTGTTTCTGCCGTAGACCGGCGCCGTTGCCGTTGGCATTTTGAAATAGGCACCGTCGCCGAAGAGGAGTGCTCGAAAAACATGCTGAAGCTGACACGCTAGTGCCGAGACTGGCCTCACCGAGCTCACACACCTAAAACTATTACCAAGCACTCAGTACAGCATCACTTCTTCAGCATCTCCCGTTACACACTAATGGACGAGAGAGACAGAAGGAGGAACTGGAGGGCTGATATCGAGGCCGGTATCATCTTCCTCCTCCAGATTCTGAATTACTGTAGAGGGTTGAGTGATAAACCTGCTTATCACATTAATGAGTTTAGAGTTCTGCTTAATAAGCTTAGAGATAAAGATCTCCTCAGAACCGGAGCCTGGTGCCAGGATTAGCCTCAAGCTCTTCTGCAACGCGATATCTCCATGAAGGAGCGAGGGCTTTAAGAGGCAAAGCGAATGCATTCACAGCTCCCGAGTGGCACAGCTGGAGAGCATTTGTCCTATCATTGGGAGACTGAGAGTTCTATTCCCAATCCCAAAGAATCCTGGCCTTCCACTTGTTCATGTTAATCAACACTAGTCATGGAAACCGAGGGTTGAATTCCACTGTTGATTTTACATTAGCAAATTAATTAAAATACCAAAGAACTTTTTTTTAATGTGCCACATCTTCCAGGAAGCCATAGATCTCTGTAATAGGGCTACAACAGCATCTATAATCAGGTCAGCTTCTCAGGAACCATCTTGTCCTGGTAGAAATTGGGGTCCAGGTCTCAGTAAAATAAATAAATAAATAAATAAAATTCCAGCCGGACTACATCTCAAAAGACCTGAAACTAGCCCCAAACATTCAGGCACTGGAAAAGGAGAAAAAAAAAACATGTTTTATAAAAATAATTTATTTATTAATGATCCACTCTGAGCTCACCCACATTGTCCCTTGTGCATTTCGAGAGTGGTGAGGTCACACACACAGAAAATAGGATTTCCCACGCATCCTCTTCTTTGCTATGCAGGATTAGCATTAGCCACCCACGCTAGCAGCACTCTAGCACTCATCAGCTAATGAAAGCTACACAGAAGGATCATTCAGGAGCCAGTGGGGACGAGCACAAGGATCATTCACTCAAGCACACACACACACACACACACACACACACACACATGTAGGAGTGTGACTAAAAGCTTTATTGTCAAAGCAAAAATCTTCACGTGTTCCTAAGAACTAAAGTGGACCAGCAAGTAGTGAGCAGACGGGCAGGAGACTTGATGGTGGACGCTAATTCAGCAGCAAACCTCTTGATTACAGACAAAGAACAAAATAGAAATGATAAATAAATGTGCATAATAGCTGTAAAAGCTAATTAATGAAATAAGGGATAAAATGAAGATTGATGGAGAGTTCTGGAGTCGAGTGCGTGGCGAAGATGTGCTGCGTTAGCAAGAATGAAAAGAATGAAAGGACTTATGAAAAAATCATGATGGCATTCCAGGAGCATGAGGTATATTTTCTAAAAAGTGTGACTGAATGAGTTTTTTAACCACACTAGCCTTTTTTTTTTACATCACTGTGGAAATACCCGAGATAGATTTTGCCTTCTGCCTGATATAGATAGTCGTGCACGTACACGATACTAAATCAATGCGCTCAGAGGATAATGAGTAAACTGAGCTTGAGTATGGATAGACTTGTGTAAAAGATTTCTTTTACAATAATGTCACGGTTTGCAGTGGCAATATTTTAATCAAATCCACAGTCTTTATCCATAGCAGAGACTCGTATATCTAACCCAGCTCTTAAACTACAGCAGAGAATGAAGAAGAAAAGTAAACTTATTGGAAATATGTGAATTCCTCCCAACCATTCGTTTCATGGTTATATTTGTGTATCATATTTGGATTGCTCTAAGTAATACGTTATAAAGAGGACTCTAAACCATGACTAGGACAGCGTGGTGAGAGGAGTTTTACTATCTCTCTCTCTCTCTCTCTCTCTCTCTCTCTCTCTCTCTCTGTCACTCCACCTCAGAGTCCAGTTCTCTCTTATATTGCTGACACCGTGACCAGAGAGACCCGGCCGCTGCAGGCTGGGAATATGTGCCTTATTAAATCCCAGTTGAGCTGGAACCATCACTTACACGCTCACATCCCACATGTCAAAGCTTGCATGCTGAATTATTCTTCCTTTCCTACAGTGTCCTGTTCTCTGGGGCACTTTATGCCACTCCCATGACTATGAATGTACATTTTTGCCACTTATCATCACTTGGATGGATAAAGGTACTGAATGCAGCGTGCATTGTCATTTGGTTTCAGTGGTTTCATTCGGTCCATTTAGTGGGTTTTTGTTTACTCGGACGTTTGCTCTGCTTTCTGTAGCTTGTTGTTCCTGGTGGACCTTCCTGCTGTTTTGACCATGTACACAACACAGCACATCACCTCCTTTGAGAGATCTCAAAGAATGTTGTTACAAAAGGGAAACAGGAGGCCTCCTAATAGTGCATCAGAAAAGCTTTTGCGCTATCTTCAGAAGACGATGCCACAGACACCAAAATTGGCCGTGCTCTCTGGGTGGAAGGAGCATGCTCTCTCTCCTGTCAATCACAGTGACATTAACCACTTGTGAGCATCTTTGAGTTCATGTAAGCTCCGCCTTCAACACTATTCTTCCTGCAAACCCATCCAGCTGAACATACCCCCCAACACCTGTCAGTGGATTACCAATTTCCTGACAGGATGGAAGCAAGTTGGGCCCCCACCTCTCAGACTCCATGACCATCAGCACAGCACCACCACAGGGCTGCACTGTTTCACCACTCCAATACTCCCTTTACACCAATGACTGCACCACTAGAGAGAGCTCCATCAAAATCAAGTTTGCAGATGACACATCTGTAGTGGGTCTAATCTCCATCAATGATGAGACTACCTACAGAAGTCTTACAGCATGGTGTGCCCATAACAGCCTTGAGCTTAATGCTGCCAAGATGGATGAAATGCTGATTGACTTCCGCAAGCATCCCTCTGCCTGCCAAACTCTGATAATCAACAGCTCAGCTTTGTCCAAGGTTGAGTCTTTCAGATACTTAGGGACCACAATTGCCAGCTCATTGAAACAACATAATCACTATCCTCAAGAACATATAACAAAGACTGTTCTTTCTACACCAGCTCAGGAAGCTCAATGCATCTCAACCAGTCCTGAAAAGATTTTAGTCAGCCATCATAGAACATGTGCTCACTACCTCCATCATTGTCTGGTTCACCTCTGCCTCTTTCATCTGCAAGACCAGACAGCAGCAGGTGGTCCACTCGGTGGAGAAGATCATCAGTTGTAAACTCACCAAAATCAAATGCCTGTCCACCATCAGGGCAAAGAGGAGGGCAGTGAAAATAGCTGCTGACACCAAACATCCAAGCAGCCACCTCTTAATCAAGCTGCTATCGCAGAGTTCTACAGGTCCATCATCCCCCGGATCACATGCCACTGGTACGGCTTCTTTCTGGAAGTTTCCATTCACTTAGTCAACCACCCCAGTTCATAACAACTCTCACTCAACTACCTTAGAACTTTTTGCACAAAAAAAACAAAACCAACTGCTCTGAGTACAATTCACAGGCAATAAAGTGTTTCTGATTCTGACGGCAGATAGTGCTTTCCTCAGAGTGTGTTACCCTGCCCTGTGATGCAGCATGAGCAGCAGTCTGAAAAGATGTGCTTAATGACCTTTTAGGAATGTTCTGTGATACCACAATGTACTCATAGAGGATAACATTAAAGTCCTTCTTGGGCTTCTTGAGCTTGTGTTCCAGTAGATGTTGGGAATCAAATAGCTAGAATTAGAATTCATGACAGTTTGGCATCTCAGACATCTAAAGTACAGTGAAATTCTTTTCTTCGTATATCTGAGCTTGTTAGGAAGTTGTGGTCAGAGTGCAGGGTCAGGCATGATGGGGCATCTCTGGAGCAGAGAGGATTAAAGGCCTTGCTCAAAGGTCCACACTGGCAACTTGACAGCATGACCTTCTTATCAGCAGCCAACTGAGCTAAACACTCATTATTTAAATCTGTGTTTTGGATGTGGATGGATGTGTGCAAGTGTCAAGGATGTAGCTACTGGGGGGAAAAAGAACATTTAATATGCACAAAAAATGGCCAAACCTGCAGCAAGATTAAAACAATTTGAAAACTTTCATGGTCATGGTGTATTGAGTTTTTGTACCCCTCATCCATATACAGCAGGGGATTAATCTTAGGCAAGGCGTTACACAAGACTGAGCAAAGAACATACTTGTTTTGTCCTGTATAGTTTTTCACTCATCGATTCAGCTGATTCTGTAGTTGCCCTGCAAGTAAACAGCTATATGCTGCTCTACGAAACCATAATCAGAAACTTTTATGAGGAGAAATGGTTCTGGATGTGATGTAGTGTCTTATTGACTGACTGAGAATAGTGGCTATGTATTTAGTGATGTATTATTCCATGGTTCTGGTGCTGAATGCTGAGAATCCAAGCCTGGACTAGCTTCAGTGATAAATTGCCTGCTCTGCAGTAGGTACACAGGGGAGTAGTCTGGAAACACTGGTATATTCATGCCAAGCAGCAGGATGACTACTGTGACATTCAAAGCATGAGACACTGAATAGGTTTGGTCTTTTTCTTGCAGTGACCTCAGGATCTAAGAAATCTATAAGAGCTTTCTAAAGAAGACCTGATTAGGACGTTGTTCCACCTGGACCTCATTATCTAACAGTGTACACGATAGCCTCCTGTGTGATTGGTGAGGAACAAGTAAAGAATAAAACTCTGTGTGTGGTGGTGTTATAGTAAAATAATAACAAAGCTACTGTTACCACCTCCAAGTTAATTATTTTCCTATAACAGCATGTCCCCAAGTGTTTTATTCCTCTTACACCACAGCAATTTGCCAACAATTACAATTTAAAGATTTTTTAAAGAATGATTTCCTACCTTTGTTTGTTATCTGTTCACAGTTGCGTTTAATGTTGTGAAATGTCTGTGAAGTTGGTTCCTGTTCTCACTTACATTACAGAAGCCTCACGTTTTTCTCTCTCTTGAACTTAATAAGACAAAAAAAAAAAAAAACGCAGCTTGTCATGTTACCGAGAACCCGCGAAGATGCGTCCTGAAGATGTCTGTTACTAAGCGCTGGCACTGGAGACTCCTTCCATAAATGTTCAATAAACATCTCCTTACAGAAAACACATCTTTTTAATCTGTTTATGCGGAGCGTTCGCCGTACCTGTGAATGAGCTGTTACTATAGAAACAATAATTAGAGATATTAGAATGAGCGCATTAATATTGCCTGCAGCTGTGATTTGCAGCTGCTCTACTGCCAGAGCTGCTGTTATAGAAACTTGTGTGCACTCTGGTATAATATCAATTAAATACCAAAGAAAGAGAAGCATTGTATAATTTGGAGTGAGAGCTATAAGTGTGTAAAGCAGTTTGTGTGAGATTAATCTCCTTCCTTTTCAGGTCGTGTACAGTCGATGTAAAAAGGAAGATATAAACCCTAAAGTATTCAGCTGCATGGTTACGGCATGCACAGATAGAAACGGACGGTTGATTGAAGAAAAATGAAGAATGGAAATGGAACCTTGAATTTTTTCCAGAAAGTAATATTATTCCGAAATTAAGCTGTACCTATTAGTCTGAAACCTTTTAATGAAATCCCAAGGGAGAGCAGACAGAATGAATAGCTGTTCACCTACAGTACCACTCAGTCAGAGCGCAGCTTCACACTTGCCTCTCTCGTTCCAGCTTCCCCTGACTTTCTCTGACCTTGCCTCCCTTATTCTCTGCTAAAACTCATTACCTTGAAAGTGTTGAAAGTGGAGATCATTGTCTCTGATGGAGCACGCTAAAGTCACAGCCTGCACCAGAAGTTACTTCTAACATGTCGTTCCGTGACCTCTTCTAAAGCAAGGATGTAATAAAGAGCTAAACGGCAAGGACAAGAGAATACAAGAGAAAATAGTTAAAGCAATTAAAATACTTCTTCTATACAAGAGACAAACTTCATAAGTGACATTTCTTATTAGAAAAGCATGATGATTCTATGATGTCACGTTCTATCACAGGTCTATTCATTAAAGGTAACAAATGATATCAAATGACTCAAGTTATTAAAATATGATTATATTGTTGTGGGTCCAGATTAGTCCATGTCCAGATTAGTCCATCTCCGGATTAGTTCATGCCCAGATTAGTCCACGTCCGACCTGAATTAGTCCATGTCAGGTTTAGTCCATGCCGCTGAGGGACAGTTACTGGGGGACGGTTTGCGCAGCTCTGTCAGAGGCGGATGAAGACGCCTGTAGACAAAGTTGACCTGACGACTGAGAGAGAAAAAGGGTAAAGTCATTTGGACAGAGGAAAGTGTGTTGGAGAGAGGGAGAAAGAGATAGCAGAAAAGACAGAGAGAGAGAGAGAGAGAGAGAGAGAGAGAGAGAGAAAACCCAGGACATAAAAAGGTGAGTCCAATTAGAGCAGAAAATACAGGGTGATTCTGACAGGATTATTCTGTCTCAGCCGGAGAACCCAATTATAGCACACTAGACATCCACCACTGCTCACCACACCCTGCACATGAGGACTGAGGGGTGTGTGTGTGTGTGTGTGTGTGTGTGTGTGTGTGTGTGTGTGTGTGTGTGGACCATGCAGTCTGTCTGAAGTTCTGTTACATGAATCTTGTCTTCCTTACCAGGAAGAGCTGAACATTATCTACTTCCAACTGTTTCTCTCTCTATCTCTCTCTCCTTTTCTCACCCTTTCTGCCTGTGGATGTATTTGTTGCTTTTGTTGCTATATGTGCATGTATGTATCTCTCTCTCTCTCTCTCTCTCTCTCTCTCTCTCACACACACACACACACACACACAGACACACACACTGTCTGTCCTTTACTTTTCCTTCCTCTTCTTTCTTCCTTCTCTGTCTCTCTCACACCCTTTCTATCTCTCTACCCCCCCCCCCCCCCCCCCCCCCCCCCCCCCTCCTCTCTCGCTCTCTCTCAGTCGTTAGGTGTAATTTTAGTCTGCACCCCAGGCTGTGTGTCTGTGCCACTCTCTGAAGCAGCAGTGCTTGTTAAAATCATCAGCTTCCAGGACCCATCACACTAAAAACTTTAGCAGCAGGTCCATCGTGTGCTGTTTGCTCTGAGATATGGCTGATATATAACAAGCTCCGAGCCCTGCGGACGTCCCCGTTGGTGCAAAGACCGAGAACCGAGAACAAAAGGCACATCACCGCGGCCGTCATATTCTGATTTATGGGACAAAAAAAAACAAAAAACAAAACAAAGGAGGTCACGCGGCTGAGGAGAGTTGAAGGGTAAAGTTTTGGAGCCTTATTTTAAAAGGATATAAAATGATTTCCTCAGCATTGTGCTGTGGAACTGCATTCAGCAGCGAGGCTCTGCACTCTGTTGACAGCTGTGTACAGGACAGCGCTCATAAATCATGCATCACATCGCTCCATCAATCGATGCATCATCCGCTTCACAATTAAGCACCACCTGAGGGAGAGACAGCTTCCTGACTGAACACCTCGCTACGAAGCCAGTGCTGAAAAATCTACTCTGCTGAACATTGTGATTGATGTCCGAGCGTAAGACTAATTTATAATCGTTAATTACGACGTTGTTTTTCTTTCCACAGACGACAAAATCAGGATCCTCGCCAACAAAAAAACAGATAAATATAAGCAACTCTAACTCTGCTCATACGTCCTCACTTCTGTTTCAGGTTATTCCCAGCTGCGTCTTCAGGTATGATCGGGACATGAGCAGGAGCACCTCTAGTGGTCAGAAGGAGGAACTGCAGCTAGAGCAAGAGTTTAGTGGGAAACGTTGTATGTTCACGTCTCGACAGGGATTCTGAGATGATGGAGGTGGTCATCTTCTCATCCTCGTAAATGAATTGTTTTTAATGGAAACGCACACCAAAAAAAGCTTAACATCTAATCTAAACTATTTCAATATTCTGGGCAATAGTATCAATTTTAGAATGAGCTCATGATCACAGTCCTGTTTAATACTTTATAAAGTTTTACAACTTTATTTTATTATCTTTCAACATTGAATATAAGAAAAAAAAACATGCACTTAACTATTCAAAGGTGTGTTAACCTGTGTCTTTGCTCTTAATCAGTTTGCTCTTAATGAGTAATTAGAGAATTAATAAATACACAAAAAATGTAGTTAAGCAGCATCCATAAACTCTAATGACTTACTTAAAATGCGTTAGTTTTTAGATTATTCGCTGATTTTCAAGGAATAATTTGGGTAACAGAGTTGTGCTACAAAGTGACGTTGTCAGTCAACATCACAATATCATTAAAGCTGGGACTCGGAATGTTCCAGATACTTCAGCACTTGAGTGAATGAACTAAATTTTCACAACTTGTAACGGAGGACTCGTATGAAACAGAAGTTTCAAGCATGGGATGTTAAATGGATTCACACATTCATGTCAAAATAATATGATTCTGAAGTATTTTAATGATTATTCGAAGATCAGATATTAGCTATTGTGGACTATACAGTGGTTTAAGTCATTTATCGGAAACGCTCGCAGAGACTGTTGTAAAGGAAACTGCACCTGTGTTCACTCAGCGCTGTCAGTCTTTACTCTTCTACACCTGTGCACTCTATCCATCTATCTGTCCATCTCTCAGAAGAGGACAGCTTCCCTTTAGAGTCTGCTTCCTCTCAAGCGTTCTTCCTCATGGTGTCTCGGGGAGTTTTTCCTCGCCGCTGTCTCCTCTGACTTGTTCATCAGGATCTAAATGTACATCTGGGTTTCTGTAAAGCTGCACTGGTTGCTGTAACATGCTGACTCAGCTGAAGTCTCAGTGCTGGACAGCACTTCACTTTTCTCCTGATTTCTGCCATCCGTTCTTCCACACTGTTATCTATTATTTACTGTTTCCATTTTATGTTGTTTTACTCTGTCACTCTCTTTCTGTGTTCCTCTCTCTCTCTCTCTTTCTCTCTCTCTCTCTCTGTGTCCCTCTCTCTCACTCTCTCTCTGTCCCTCTCTCTCACTCTCTCTCTGTTCCTCTCTCTCTCTCTCTCTCTCTGTCTCTGTGTGTGTGTGTGTTCCTCTCTCTCTCTCTCTCTCTCTCTCTCTCTCTTTTCCTCTGTGTGTGTGTTTGTTTTCCTCTCTCTCTCTCTCTATCTGTGTTTGTGTGTCCCCCCCCCCCTCTCTCTCTCTCTCTCTCTCTCTCTCTCTACTTTAGTTAACAACTCAACAGTTGGCCTTTTTCTTTCTTTCTATTTTTTTTTAATTTATCTATCTTGTTCTAACTGACTCACTCTTTTTAATTTTTTTTATTATTTTACTCTCTCTCTCTCTCTCTCTCTCTCTCTCTCTCTCTCTCTCTGGTGCATGCTGGGAGTGGGTGTGGTTTTCGTGAGAGTTGCATGTGGGAGAGCGTTTGCTGATTTTCTTTTTTCTTTCGTATAATTTTCGTAGGTTAGGAATAGGTGTTTCAAGGCCGTGTTTCTGCCTGGCGTGTGTGTGTGTGTGTGTGTGTGTGTGTGTGTGTGAGACGGCACGGTGTCTACCCCTTTGGGGTGAGCCTCGCCTCTCTCCCTCCGGAATGGTTTCAGGTGCATTCTGGATATGAACGCGTTGTCCTTGCTGTAGGAGAGCAGGTGGGCCGCGATAACATCAAGTCTGCCTCTGGAATGGATAAGGCAGTCCCTGTTTTTCTGGAAACTGAAAATCTAATTAACAGATTAATTGAGAGGGGCATCTGGGTCAAAGAGACTTATGTGCTAGTTGCACACTGCTGTCTGCTCCGGCTTCCAAAGTCACAACCTCTAACATGGTTCTGTTTATCAGTAATGAAGCTGTTGTTAAGGAATGGATTAGATTTGTTATAATTGCCAGGGTGGTGAAAATGATCCTGCTGGGTTGCAAAAATGTAACATTAAAACATGTGTTTTCTTTCAGGAGACAAGGTTTTGAACGCTCTCACTAAAACACTGGATGTGGCTTTTCGCATCGCATGAGCGGAGAGTTCTTATATGGTGTATGCTAGTACAGGAAGATTACGCTGTTTTGAACGCGGGGATTTCGGGTACAGACACTTTACCTGTCCGTATAAAGATTGCGAGGCTCGCCGGAGAAGAAGCTAGCTTCGTCTCTGACTAGCTCTTGATAGCAAGGCTAGTCGGAGAAGAAAGTTCAGAACAGGAGGATACAGTAAAGGATTCTGATCCGGTGAAGGCACAGAATGATGCTGGCATGGAGGGAAGACCGAATGTTTCCGATGAGAAGCCGTGTTGCAGTGATCAGAGAAGCTAAGTGTTGGGACAGTGATCTATATACCGATGACCAGATTAATGCTTTCTTAGATGAAACTAAGGGAAAACGTGTTGAACACGTTAAGGGCTTTCTGGACTCGGATAAGTTCATTGTATCGGTTATGAAAGTAGTCTCGATGTGTTATCACGACAGAAAAGGTTTAGGCTGAAAAAATACATAACAGGAATTAGGCAAAGGACAAAACCTGCCAGGGCTAAACTCCGGGCTGTGAAAGGTAAACTAAAATACGTGCACATGGAGATCTCTTTCTGTATTGGCTGTTTTCTAACACAACTGTTTCTTGCTATGTTTCTACCCTTCTTTACTACGGAAATCCTAAGATTTGGGTCCTTAAATGTAACTAGGGTTAGAGAGAGTAATAAATGGGCATTATTAAAAGAATGCATAACTCTGAAGGAGTTTAGTGTTAGATTTTTACAGGAAACTCATAGTTATGTGTACAGTGAGGTAGATTGGGGTTTACGGTGGGAGAGGGAGTATTTTCAGTCACAGGACCAATCTAAGTGCAGGAGTAGCAATACATTTTTTTTCTCCAAGATTGAATATAAACATTGTGTCTGTTACTGAGGTAGAAAGGAGGCATTTGCTTATGGTCAAGTCAAGTCAAGTCAAGTCAAGTCAAGTCAAGTCAAGTCAAGTCAAGTGGAGTTTATTGTGATTTCAACCATATACAGTCAGTTAGTACATAGTGAAACGAAACAACGTTCCTCCAGGACCAAGGCTACATAAGACAAACACAGAACAACACAGAACTACAAGGGACAAGGGATAAAGTGCACAAGTGCAAACATGTGCAGACAGAACAAGACAGTACAATGACTACTGGGAGCCAATGGGCACAGCGAGTCCCAGTGCAGCGCCAACCAGCACACAGTTCTGTTAGAAAGTGAATCCGGTGACAATAGAGCAAAGAGTACTAGAGTTTGTATTTGTTAATATTTATGCTCCAAATATTGGCAATGAAAGAATCAGATTTTTGAAAAGTCTTAAAGATGTACTTCTTTCTTTTTCGCAAGATGTTTCCCTGGTCGTTGGTGGGGATTTTAACTGCACACTTGATTTTAATATTGATAGACATGGTGAAGAAGCTTGTCTTTTGTCTGCCAAAGTTTTAGAGGAAGTGACAGCACAGTTAGGGCTGACTGATGTGTGGGAGAGGAAAGAATAAAGGTGTTAGACAATATAGTTGGCTTAAAGTGGCAGCAGAGAGCGTTAGTGCTGCGTGTCTAGGCGGATTGTATATAAGTAGGACACTGTGTAGTAGAATGATAAGTGCATGTGCTACACTTTGCAGGTTCTCTGATCATCACCTCATTATGGCATGTGTAATTTTGTCACAAACAAAACCCTTGTTTTTTATTGGCATTTTGATACAAAGTTAATGCAAGGCTTGGAATGTTTTCGAGAATTTTACTTTTTTTTTGGGGTGCTGGGTAAACCAAAAGAAAGATTATGAAAGTCTTCTTCAGTGGTGGAGGTAGGAAACGCTCAGATAGAGCTGTTCTGCCAACAATTTACATCATATACTTCAACTTTTATGTAGGTCTGATGGAACTGTTACCTCAGACCGTGTGGAGATGAGAAGACTAGCTGTTGACTTTTACTCAGCCCTGTATGCTGAGGTGTTTTCAGGAGGACAATGCTCAGATGAACTTTTTAACAACTTGCGTGTGTTGGATAAGAAACATAAAAAGGTTCTGGACTCTGAACTGACTCTCCTCTGTGCGAGCACCAGGAGTTGATGGACTACCTATTGGATTTTATAAAGCTTTTTGAGGAGTTATAGGTAGAGATTTTTATCATGTTCTATAAGAAAGTTATAAAGTTAAAAGGTTTCCCAAAAGCCATCAACATGCTGCTCGCTCTTTAGACTTGGAGACCAGGTGCTGTTTTATGTTCCCATTATAAGATTCTTTCTAAGTGTTTGGCAAATAGACTTAAGGGAGTTCTTGATGTGTTAGTATGCAAAGATCAATTATACTGTATACCTAAGAGGTCTATTTATGACAATTTGTTCTTAATATGGGACATTTTAGATTTTACTGAAGCATATAATGTTGATGTGGGTCTCGTTTCTCTTGACCAGGAGAAAACTTTTGACCACGTAGACCATCAATATTTATTTGAGGCTCTTGAATGTTATGGGTTTGGTGAATATTTTGTGTCATGGGTCAACATTTTATACACGGATGCTACTTGTGTGGTTAGAGTTGGGGGATGGTTAAGTGTTCAATTCAAATGAAAAGAGGGATCAGACAAGGTTGTGAAATGTCTGGTCAATTATACAGTCTAGGAGTAGAACCCTTGCTTTGTTTATTAAGGACAAATCTAACAGGTATGTTTATTAGTGGGAGTATGAGAGCCGAAGCCATTAAGCTCTTGGCTTATGCAGATGATATCACTGTTATAATTCAGAAATAACACAATATTCAAGATTTGAGAAATGCTCTGAGAGTGTACGAGAGGGCCTCATCAGCTAAACTCCAGAAAATATTCAGTGGGGAAAGCCGGGATTAGGAGTGTACCTTGGTAAAGGTGAATATAAAATGAAAAACTGGGAAGGCTTGATTGAGAATGTTCATGCTAAGTTGTCTAAATGGAAATGGTTGCTACCCCAGCTGTTGTATAGGGGAAGAGTCCTGATAGCAAATAAACTTATTTGCTAAATAAACTTACTGCTTCAATGCTTTGGCATAAATCTCTGGTTCTGGATCCACCAAGAAAATAGAGGATAAGGTATAAAAGATAGAGGATATTCAAAGGACTATTGTTGACTTTTTTGGTTAGGACAGCACTGGCTAAGAGCTGCTGTCCTTTACCTTCCAGTTCAAGAAGAAGGACAAGGATTAATCTATATTTAGGGTATATCTAGGGTGGCTGTTTTTGTTTACAGTGCCTTTTATACTATCAATATCACCAGTGGATGGACATGGCATGTGCCTGGCTTTGCAAGGCTGGAAGAATGGGTCTAGATATACATCTATTTGCTCTGTGTCTAGAGAGAGTGAATTTGGAAAGACTTATAACTTTTTATCAAAGTGTTCTGCAAGAATGTCAGACCTTGTCCTTTTCGAGGGAATGGGAAAGACCAAACGGATGGTTGTTTGATGATGCTATTTTATTGATAAATGGTAATAAAGGGCAGTCGTGGCTTAATGGTTAGAGAGTTGGACTTGCAGCTTGAAGGTGAACCTGAAGGTCGTGGGTTCGAGTCTCGGGCCGGCAGGGATTGTAGGTGGGGGGAGTGAATGACCAGTGCTCTCTTCCACCCTCAATACCACTTCACCATGACTGAGGTGAGACCCTTGAGCAAGGCACCGAAGCAAAAAAGGCTGCCCACTGCTGTGTGTGTGTGTGTGTGTGTGTGTGCGCGCGCGCTCTTGGGGGGGGGGTAGGGGACGAGTAGTGGTCACCATACTTGGCCACACTTCACTTAATATGGTATTTTTTTTTAAACTTATACACTTTTGTATGTTGAGATTTCTATTTGTATTTTGGTTTATAAATATATTAGATTAGATTAGATTCAACTTTATTATCATTGTTCAAAGTACAAATACAAAGCCAATGAAATGCAGTTAGCATCTAACCAGAAGTGAATAAGTGGCATATTTACAATAAACTACAAATAAGGATATATAGCTATGAGGGTGATATGTACAGGGGAATGGATGACTTATGTACAGGAGGAGCAGTGGGTATTATGAATAGGGATAAATGTGATCTATATATGTATGTACAATCAGTGTACAGTGGTGAAGCCATGTTAAGAATATAACAGGAATATGAACAGGATATACAAATGAATATATACATACATGCATTTTATATTATATTATATATATATATATATACACACACACACACATGCACACACATATGCTTGTATGTAAGTACAGTAGTGCAAAAATTATAATGGATTATAATTTATGTAGTGCAGAGAAGCAAGGAGAATAAACAGGGAAGTAAGTAACTGAAAACAGGTATTGCAGTGTACAGTGTGATCAGCTGTTCAGTGTGGAAACAGCCACTGGGAAGAAGCTATTTCTCAGTCTGTGTGTGCGGGCGCTAAGGCACCGGTAGCGCCTTCCAGATGGGAGGAGGGTAAATAGTCCGTGATTCGGATGAGAGGTGTCATTGATAATGCCGTTCGCCCTCTGCAGGCAGCGTTTATTGTAAATGCTCTCGATGGTGGGTAGCTGAGTGCCAGTGATGCGTTGGGCGGTTTTCGCCACCCGCTGAAGGGCTTTTCGGTCTGTTGCAGTGCAGTTGCCATAGATTATATAGGTCTCTGTTTGTGTTGAATTAATAAAAGAGATCTTAAAGTCAAAAGTCTCTCTCTCTCTCCCTCTCTCTCTCTCTGGCCCTTCACCTCTCAGTACGTTCATTAAGTTTCCAGCTGAAATTCTGAAATCATCTCAGAAATGCCCCACCCCTAGTTACAGTTACTAAGCCCTGATTGGCTAAGCACTGTTCAGGTTGGTCTCAGCATTATAAACATGACTATATATCAGCTTTAAGGTTTAACTGGCAGAAGAGAGAGTGAGACAGATGCTGTTCGGCTGTTAGAGGAAGACTGATGTCCTGCAGGCTCACTGTGGAAATGACTCCTGCAGCCGGAGACGAATTTGTTTCCCATAAAAACGCTGTTATTAATGATCACCATCTGTCGCATCACTGACAGGATAATCGCACAATCGTACCCTAATGCTGTGTTACACATGCTGATATTCACCAGATAGAGAGACACAGACTGAGAGAGAGAGAGAGAGAGAGAGACTGATAGAGAGACGGAGAGAGACGGAGAGAGACGGAGAGAGGAAGGGAGAAAGACAGGGAGAGACGGACAGAGAGACAGACTGAGAGACAGACAGAGAGATACAGACTGAGAGAGGGGCAGACAGACAGAGAGAGAGAGAGAGAGAGAGAGAGACTGAGAGAGAGACAGAGAGAGATGGAGAGAGGAAGGGAGAAAGACAGAGAGAGAGACAGAGATAGAGAGAGACAGACAGAGAGAGAGAGAGACAGCCAGAGAGAGAGAGAGACAGACGGACTGAGAGACAGCCAGAGAGAGACAGACTGAGAGAGAGACGGACTAAGAGAGAGAGACAGAGAGGGCCTTCAGCAGAACCTGGACCTGCTGGAGCAGTACCAGACCTGGGACCTGGCAGTAAAACCTCAAAAAGACCAAAATCATGACCTTTCAGAAAAGATCCAGATCCCAGGGGACACATGAGGAACTAAGCACATAACTCACTCATCGCACCGTAACTGTCTAGGACTAAAAATCAGTTCCACAGGCACTGCAGTGGATGAGCTGAGAGATGAAGCCCGCAGGGCAATTTTATGCCATCAGAAGACAATGTCCCTTAGAGATTCCTGTTAGAATTTGGCTGAAAATATTAGAATCAGTGATTGAGCTGATTGCCCTCTATGGCAGTGAGGTGTGGGGGCCACTAACAAATCAAGAATTTGCCAAATGGGAAAAACATTCAACTGAAACCCTGCATGCAGAATTCTGTAAGAAATATCCTACAAGTACATCAGCACACAACAATCAATGCATGCAGGGCAGAATTATAAAAATTATAAAATGATAAAAATACAGAACAGTGCAATCAAATTCTGGAAACACCTAAAACTCAGTGACCCCCAATCACACCATTACAAAGCCCTGCAACACCAAGAGTCCATCAGGGAAAAAGAGCCACTCTCTCAGCTTCAGCCCTGAAGGATCACCGACACCTACTAACCCCCACCACACTGACGCTTTAGACCAGAACAACAACACATAAATCAGATCAGACCAAACTGCAATACAAATGAAACAACACTACATCACCTATTGGGAAACGCAAACACAACAACAGAGTCAAATGCAATGCCGTTTGGCTCTAAAAAGACAGAACACCATGGCAGAATATCTGTACGCAGTGGCAGATAAAGCACTGAGAAGCACCCTGACAACGTACAGACTCGGCGGACACGAGCGAGCACTAGAAACAGGCAGGCGCAGGGAAACATGGCTCCCACAGGAAGAAAGGTTGTGCCTACACTGCACCCAAAACACAACTGAGACAGAGCTGCACTTCCTAACAGAGCGCACAAAATACCCCGAGAGAAATTCTGCCCCCAAATTAAACACACACACCGAACATCCAACGATCTCTCAGACAGTGAAAAACTCCCCTCGGAGATAAAGACTGCTGTATATCAGCACAACACGTCTCTCCTGCCACAATATTAGGGACGGCGAGTGATCTGCCTCGCCCTCGTCTCTCTTCTAACTGTTCTGATCGCTCTTCTTTATTATTATCGTTTTCTTACCTTTATTAGTAAATTCACTTTTATTCTGTAATTTTACTCATTTTATCCTTCTCTTTTTCAATTATTCTGTATATAGTGCCTTTATATTGTCCTTAATTTATGTACATTGCACTATTTTTTTGTTTTGTTTTGTTTTTATTTTAATATATTAGTATTTTATTTTGTCTTTTTAGTTTATTTTGCCTGTTTTTACACTTTGTACCTGCTTTGACAACACAAACGTATAATTATTTGTCATGCAAATAAAGCACACCGAAAACTGAAAACTGAAACTGAGAGACTGAGAGAGAGAGACACAATGAGAGAGGAAGAGAGATTGACTGAAAGAGAGATAGACAGGCAATCACTTTTCCTTTTTTCTCACAATTACTTTCCAAATTTCCTCTCTGAAATCAAAAAAGGATCTATCTATCTATCTATCTATCTATCTATCTATCTATCTATCTATCTATCTATCTATCTATCTATCTATCTATCTGTCTATCTGTCTATTAACCATAAAACATGCATTATTTACAGGTAAGGACATTAAGGTTAAGGAGATGTTATGCGCTAAGGTAGCGGGTAATGTTTTATACTGAGTTACTCTAGTTGAACATCTATTAGAAAAACGGCATTTCATTTTGACAAGTATAAATGGAACATACCATTGAGGCTGGTGGGGGTGGGGGGGAACAGGAGCCAAGAAAAGTTATAATTCTAAGGATACACTAGGGAGTATCTCTGTTACACTTCACTTGTGTATCAGTCTTTCTAACCCAACAATACGGCGCGCATCTCAATTTGTGACATTTAAAGCAGCCAACAATTCGACGTGCTCTGACTCAGAGCTGTTTGGATGCGAGGTGGCCTGCTAACTCTCCCACGTCAGCTCTAATATCATCAGGGAGTTGTAACAAAAACCTAATTTTCTCTGCCTGCTTATTTTCTCTTATCAATGTGTTAGTGATGGCTGGCTAATTCCAGTGTTATGGCCAAACACAGCGGCGTGCCAAGCCAGCTGCTGCTCATTTACCTCTGTCCTGTCTCTCACGTTCATCATGTCTGATCAGCCACATCCTCTCAGCAGCAGCTGTTCCAGATCTCTCTCTCTCTCTCTCTCTCTCTCTCTCTCTCTCTCTCTTTCTCTCTGTCTCTCTCTCACACACACACACACACACACACACACACACACACACACACACTGCCAGGACACTAATGCTTCTGTTACGCAGTTTATCTCAGGCATTAGTGCTCAAACATGGCTGGAAGAGCAGAGACTGGTTTTCTCCAATTTATTTCTTAGCTTTGCTGCTACTTAGGCTTTTGCTGTATTAGTCAACCAGTGATGCTAACTTTATTTCTGGAAGAAATAAAGATGTTGCTTCACCAGTACACTTTGAACAGCTTACAGCTTTCTATGAATTTAACTGAATTAGCATGAGCACTAATTTGTCTTTATATGATGGTTTGATGTCCTGGATTGTTAGATATAGTGTTTATTGTTCCATATGATAGTGTTTTATGTTTTCCTGCACCAGTATATGGTATGTTATACTGGGATTTCAGTTTATGTTTGTTATTCTTAGTGTTCACCATTCTTCTGAAGCCTGGTCAGCTGGAGCACATGGGATAACTCCTGAGAGAGATTGATCTGAGAGTGGATAGCAATGAAGGTGAAGCTGGCTGGATCTTGGCCCTGAGTGATACTCCTACCCACCTCTTTCTGAGATGGCTAGCCAGCCATGATCCCGGCTGGCCACAAAAGAGGATAGCCAGCAAAAGGAAGCATGGCACAACGTGATGGCACTAGATGGCAACTTGGGCTGGGGGAACTAAGCTGGCAATGGCCGGCAAACGAGGTCAGTGGTAAGCACATGGAGCTGGCTCAGAAGATCATGGCTAGCCACACCCAGCACTCTGGAGCCATGTACAAAGGTCAGCATCACCTTCATGGCAGCAGCTGGTGTGAGGGCTTGCACACTGCCCCACTATAATAACCCTTGCGAAATCTGCTAGACACAAGTGAAGGCAGCAGTGAGATTCTATGAATGGTTGGCTGCTCGACATCCCAGAAGCAGGACACGAGCACTCAAATCAGCTCTGAAGCAGCACTATGGCCCAGGTTCCAGCCCCTGTGGCCCAGCTCAGCCTACAGCTGACCAGCCGAGAAAGAATGAGGAAAGGACAAGGGTACTGGCTGCCAAGCTGTGCACCCTGCTGAGGTACAGCATGACCTAGCCCTCACTCACTCTAACTCAGAGAAAATAAGGACGAGGTATGCCAAGTTGAGTCTGGCCAGCAGCCTATGACATGGCTGGTCTGTTGGCATTGCCACAAGAGGGGTCACAAAGCACGCCACTGCCATCAGCAGTCACTGACCCAGCTCTGGCAGGGAAACAAGGAGGGGGTCGCTGAGTGAGAAATGTGTAACACCCATTTCTGCAGACCCTCAACAAGAACTATGTGACTATATAGGCATGGTCTTTGGATGCAGTGCTGCACAGGTGATGGGTTTAGCGGCTATGCCAAGGTTCTGGTCAATGTGTGCAGGGGACCGGCTCTTGAAACCACAGTGGTGGTGAAAGCGACATTGCCCCAAGCTACAGAGCTACAAAACGGGCTGAAATGGTGCACCAGGTGGTCTTGCCCATACTGGCCCTGGGAACTCACTGTGGACCTTGGAGTAATGTTCTTTTTGTCAATTACATCTGACATATAAATTGCACAGAAGCAGAGTGTTGTGAAGATCAAACAGGCATTAATCAGTGATGCTTCATTGACCACTACCACTATAAAGCGTGTCTTCTCATGATTCCAGTGATATGCCTTATATCTGAGCTGAAAAATGCATTGTTTCTCAAACTGCTCCCTTGTACAAGCTTCACACACTTGTGTCATAGCAAAAGGTACTTGAGAACACGGACACTACTCTGATCTAATGCCAGGACACACTCAAGCTCCTCACACTACATCAGACACACACACTTCAAAAGCATACCATTTCAAAACAAGGAAAGAAAAAAAATGAATCTCTCAGTCAAATGAGTACAAAAGCAGTGAAATGAAAGAAGTGTTCATTCCACCGTTGGCTGATCACAGACCCGTACCATCCGAGGTTCAAACCGCAACATCAGAGTGAGAAACAAAAACACTGCAAGTGTCATTATTGCACAGAGAACTAGTCTAAAATAAATACACTGGCACATAGAGGCAGGGATAAAAATATATATAAACACACTGTGTGCTGCTGTTATAGTAAAATACGGAGTGACAGGACACTCGTACCACCCCGACATTTATTATTTTCCTCTAACAGCACATCCTGTAGTGGTTTATTCCACTTATACTACATTTACAAGGATTATACATTTTTATTATTAAAGAACTTAAAGTCACAGCTTTACCTCTGACTGTTACAAAGCGCTGACACTGGAGACTCCTTCCATAAACGTTAAATAAACATTTCCTTACTTTAAGTACCCTACATTTCATTACACACATTTTTTTTTTAAATCCAAGGCCCTGCGAATGAGCCGTTACTATAGAAACAATGACGTATTAGGATGAACATTAATCAACACCTTCTGAGCAAATCAGAATCCAGAGAACAGAGCAGGAACTTGTTTTGCCAACTTTCCACACTATAAGTGGTTAAAAAGTACAACGTTGCACTTGCCAAATATCTGTGGAAGAAAACACTTGGGGAAGTGCAGTTATAGGAAAGTAATCAACCTCAGGGTGGAAACAGTATCTCCGCTTCATCACACCACCCTGCCACTCAGTATTTTACTACAACAACACTGGCTTAATGCTTCTGAGCAGTAACTGTAAACCTACAGCAGCTAGTACATTGCATATTAATAATCATTTTCCATTTAAAAAATACATTTAGTTGTACTACTATGACAACACAGCCACTGTTATTGCAGGATTTAGGAAATACAGAAGATTACTGTGAATGCTGCGCAATATTTTGCATTATAAAAGCTTCAGTGTATCTCAGTGATTCTTCTAGAGGGAGATTTTTAAGGATTCATGAAGACATTTGAAGCTTCTCCAAGCCAAGCATGACCACGGGAGTGGAATTCATGGCTGTCAAACACAAGTTCTTCCCTTACAAAGAGCCAGAGGGAGGCTGTATTTTCCTGCGCAGCTTTGTAGCTGTGATTCAACCATCTGTTCCATTCACAAAGCTCCTCTGGGAGAGAGGAACCCAGGGGAGCGTACAGAAAAACTAAACCTCACTCGCTTCCAGGGAGCACTGTCACGATCCAAAATCAGACGAAGGAACTTTACAGGCAGCCTGAAGTCCACGAGGGGGGGGAAGGACGTCACAGTGAGGCGTAAATGCTTCTGACATGGGGTGAACTTGGAGCTGTGATCTCATGTGGCAGGAGGATAAATGGAGCAAGATGGAAGTGTCATGTCTGGTCAATACACCAATATGTACACACACACACACACACACACAAATGCAAACACATTATCCATTCTGAAGGGTTAAGTGTGTATAGTTTTGTGTGTGTGTGTGTGTGTGTGTGTGTGTGTGTGTGTGTGTGTGTGTGTGTGTGTGTAATAAAGCCCAGATGATGGAAAGGAATGTTTGAGGAGATTTTAATCACACTCCACAGAATCTAAGTTTAAAAATAAATGTGTATAATCGTTGATACAGTAAAGTAAGGACATGTTTATTTAACATTTCTGGAAGGAGTCTCCAGTGTCAGTGCTTTGTAACAGTCAGACGTAAAGCTATAACTACGTTTTCTGACATGGTCAGGACAGAGGAGTTTACACTTTGCTGTTTTTAACGTGAAAAGTAAAGGGGCAGATCTGTCACTTTACAAATCATTTTAATGGTGATGACAGGGTTTGGTCTCCGGTGCTGGTGAAGAACATGTTCAAACAGTCCGAGTGGGTCAGCAGGGAGAACGCTGGCAACATTTGTGGAAACATTTTACACTTTCTACAAGAGATATTAGACAAGTGATGTATCATTCATCTTCAGGGTCGGCAGGTCTGCGGGTCATCTTTAATCAGCTAAGAAACTGTAATTGTTGGCAAATTGCTTTGGTATAAGAGGAATAAATCACATCATAGCACATGCTGTTATAGGAACATAATCAACACTGGGGTGGTAACGTAACTCTTACTATAATAGCACTGGATCGAGTGAGTTCTGCACAGCGGTACTCCTGGCTCCAGCCTTGTAAAGACGTAACGAATTGTTGCAAGTGCACTGCATTTCACAAAAAAATAAAAAATTCCCCAACATGAGGCACTCACATCCAATGTCATTAATCAGTGCACTTCCATTAGCCTTGGATAGACGTTTCTCTCAGTGCTTTAGAGGCGTGTTAGCTGAATTAAAGGCCAAGGTTTGTCTCTTAGACTCAGAGATGAGGCAGCATCCGAGCACAAGAAAATGAAAAGGTTTAGTGCCGAATGAGTCGATACGTTCATCATTACCGGGACATTTTATTTTTATTATTTCTCTCATTTTCATCCGTCTGCTTGCTTTAAATGCCACCACACTGAGCCCGAAGTGCTGCGCCAGCTAATTAAGGTCAGATTATCTGATTCCGGCTGCGAGAATTAAGAAGCGGTTTTAGAAAGGAAATCTCCTGTGATAGCTGAACTGCAGGTTATTCAATCAGTACCGTGATCAATACTGGCTTAACTGTTCACTCCAATCTACTCAGACTCAAATCAACCAAAATAAAAAGAATTCCGTCAAAGGTGGCGACGACTTTGGGAGCAATTTTTAAAGGGCATCTCAAACTTTCTCGACTAGGACAGAAGAATTTTATGCACTTTCATGATCTCTTTATAATACGTTATCATTTCTGTAGTAACAGCTCATGCACAGGGACGCTCACAGGAACGGATTAAAAGACATGTGTAATCGTTGAAATGGTGGTATAGCAGCTATAGACAGTCGTTCCGTCTTGAAGTTAGTAAAGCAAAAAAAAAAAAAAAAACGCAGCTTGTCATGTTACTGAGAAACCACAAAGCGTAAACTCCTCTGTCCTGAAGACTTTCACAACAGCATGGACAGAAAGCGTTTTGATATAACGATTAGCATGGACAGGGCAGGAGTTAAACACGATCTCAGTAAAGTTTAGCACACTGAACTGTGGCCCAAAGCACCTCCCTAACACACTGTTGCTTGGTTTTGCCTTTAATTTGTCATCCATCTGCACATACTAATTCATAATATTTCAAATTACAGCACTTGGCTTGCTTCGTTTGCATTGGGTTTTATGTAGCTAACTGCTCTGTCTATATAAACCACTAAAACCTAAATTAAACACAAATCACTAAATCAGCTCTTTAAAACATTCTGCTAAAAGAACAAACTCAGGAGCTGATTCAAATTTCTGTTAAAGCTATCTTACACTTCTTCCCAGAGGATTTGGTGCTTTATACTAAACTGAACGGATTAATCATTATGCCCCTAAAAGACGAGGATAAACAAGTACACTATAATAAAGTTATATGTATGCAAATAAGAATTCTAATCCTTTTACTGGTTTATGTAAATAGATGCAGATATAAATGGTTTTTTTTTTTCTACATTGATTAAAGTAAAGCTGTTCCTGGTATAAATAACCCTTCAATAAGTCTAAACACTGTATATTACAAATCTAGCTGCAAGCAGCGATTAGTGGGCCCAAGCACCAATAGTGCAGCAACACCTTCTGCCCAATCAGAATCCAGAATTCAACAGTAGTGTAGCACCATATTACATTATTTAACCATTTTTGTTATGGAATGTGCCCTGATTATGAAACTGAGTAGGAAAACTGCCACATTGTAATTAAATCTCTGTACACACACCAGCTTTAAGACCATCTCTGATCAATGAATCAACACTGGCATCTAGTGGAAGTGTAACGCCATCTTAAACTCAGTCTACACTTTTCCTCCATCTTCCAGAGTTTTTTTTTTTGGAAATGAGAGAAAAAGCAGACACAAGTAAGTCTGGAGGAGAGAGACTACAATTACGTTGAGTGTGTTCTTGCTCAAGACCTCACTCTTTTTATCTCCATCCATCTCCACAGCCTGAACAGTCAGGAAGCTGATTCTCTGATTTCCCTCTGCACTGTGTGATGGATGTTTCCTCTTCCTGCTCCTCATCATATGAAAAACTCCTGCTTTCCTCATGACTGGCTGCAATAAATGATGTCTGGGATGTGTCCCTGCACAAAACCGCCCTATCCCTTCCAATTTCATACTGACACCCAGGGTTTATTGATGATTCTTTCTAAAATACTGACTATACGTGATGTGCTGTACAGACGTATGACCTTAAACTGACAAGTTTTTAAACTCCACCCTGAAACACGTTAAATACGTTTATACTGAAATATTTGTGATGTGTTTAGTGATTGTGGTGTGAATTTGTTGGTTGCTGATGCACTTTTGTTATTCCCGTGAGAGGTTAGTGGTTGGTTGTCACACATTCTTATTGCTAATGCAGTTATAATGGAGTTCAATAGGAGAAAACATCACGCTGGTCTCAAACACAAATGTTAATAAGCTCCACAGGTATACCTTGCAGTTACATGACACTGAGTTACGACAGAGACTCGGCTCGGCTAGTTTGTGATCTGTGAGACAGCGAGTGTGATGGTGTTGATGCCGCTATTAGCATAAAAGCTTTGGAAACTGATCTGTTTGAGCCCAGAGTACAGATGATTAGGTGAGATAGCTGGACAGACTAAACCACTAAAGTGCCGCTGCATCACGCTCTTTAGGTAGGGATGAAGAGAGGGCTAAATACAACTGCACAGGTAGATGGCATTATGGGTAATGTAGGAATTCGTTAACCACAGTTAAATTAGAGCAACGGGTCAATGAAAGATGTTTAAACAAAAATTTTATAAAATAAATCTTGGATACTGTTGAAGATGAATTAATTATACAGATTAGTATGTAAATTATTCAGGGTGGAATTTTGGAATTTGAATGAAAATATCATCATTATTGCAGGAGAGTAGTAAAAAGAAAAATGCTCGTGGTGTTTCTGAGCTATGGATCATCTTGAAAAGCCTGCAGTCATAATGCGGAGGGTTTGATTCGGTGGGATTTAATGGATTTACAGATGGGTGAAAAATAAAACAGTGCCTCGACTCCATGGTTTGGCTCCATGGGTCCCCTTATTAACTCACACCGATGTACACGATTAAGTTTTTAATCTCACAAGACTTCTGTAATATTAATAATGCCATTCCGCCCACACGCCAAGCCACATAAATACCCCGTCACTACACCGCTGGTGTCTTTACTATTTATTGTGTAGTATGTGGTTTAGGACACAGCCTAGAATTCTTCCTGATTGCGTATTGATATGCCTCTCTCACAGCTGTTGGATTAGGTTTTTTTTTTTTTTAGATGCAGTTTTTCCCACCTTAACAAATGTTCTTATGGATATAGTTTGTAATATGATCTTCTGCTCAATGCTGCATCATTTGCCTTAATTAATGCTGGAAGGATTTCAGTGCCCTGGCCAGCAACCACAACAAGCGCAAGAGCTGCAGTCCAACGCTCGTGGCTGGAAGCTGGTGAGGGAGGATCCAGCTCATGAGAGAAGGAAAGACAGCACTGCTGACAGGAGAAGACAGGAATGAAAACGCCAGGAGCAGTAACTTCATGAAACAATAAAAGCTCACTCAGTCTTGTTTTTCTCCTTCATTACCACAGAGGATTAGCGCTAGAACCGGCAACGCTGCACACTTTCACTTTCCACAGATCATTTACCTCCACGCAGCTCAGCTCAGGTTCCCGGTGTGTTCTGTGCTCACACATCATCTCACCAAATCACCAAATATCACGGGATGACTCTTTCCCCGAGTTCACTATGCTCCTTCAGCTCATTCACAGCGATGTGTACGGGATATTTGTTGATATGACATTTTCTGTAAGGCGATGTTTATGTAACATTTATGGAAGGAGTCTCCAGTGTCAGAGCTTTGTAACACTTACTTACTGCTGTTACTAACACACTTTATACTGGTTTATTCCTTTAATTTGTCACCTTTCACTTATATGTGAAATCCAAGGCCAGCTGAGGACACGCCTATTAGTTATAAGAACAGGAAATGAAAGTCTCCTGCTTACACTCTCCATCATAAAGTTTAACGTAAGAAGCAGCAGGCAGATGAAGGCTGGTCTTGTCTCTGCAGAAGAGAGAAATGAACAGATTCTTCCTCATGGAGTGAAGAGACACAGAGAGAGAAATTCCATAAGTGTGTTCTCATTCCTCATTCGCTTGTCAGACTCATCCCTCACTCCAAACGCTGTCCTGCCTCAACATTTATTTCACACTTTCACTCACACAGCCAGGATTGATACTGACACTACACAGCATATTGCACAGCCTGTACCCAAACTGCATCACACACTCCATCAGCGCAGCCATAATGACAAGCAGCAGAGCATTCTGGGAAGGGAAGGGAAGGGAAGGGAAGGGAAGTGTCTGCTTTGTATTGTAGAAACTAAATACAAAAGGTTGAGAATGTGAGGACGTGGATGTGAGGATGGGATTGAGGACATCAGAACAGGGAGTGAGGATCTGAGGACAAGGCTGAGGATGAGGACATGAGGAAGTGAACATGAAGATGAGGAAGCGGACATGTGGACATGGATGTGAGGTTGTGAGGGAGTGGACATGAGGATGTGAAGAAGAGGTTGTGAATGTGAAGAAGTGGACACGAGCATGTGAGGAATTGGACCTGAGGAAGTGAATGTGAGGACGTGAGGAAGTGGATGTGAGGACATGAGGATGTGAGGAAGTGAACGTGAGGACGTGAGGACGCGGACATGAGAACGTGGACATGAGAATGTGGAGGGGAGGACATGGATGTGAGGAAGCAGACATGAAGATGTGGACGTGAGGAAGCGGATGAGAGGAAACGGATGTGAGGAAGCGGACGTGAGGAAGCGGACGTGAGGAAACAGATGTGAGGACATGGACATGAGGAGGTAGACGTGAGGAAACAGACGTGAGGACGTGGATGTGAGGAAGCGGACGTGAGGAAACGGATATGAGGACATGGATGTGAGGACGTGGATGTGAGGAAGCAGACGTGAGGAAACGGACATGAGGAAGCGGACGTGAGGAAACAGATGTGAGGACGTGGATGTGAGGAAGCGGACGTGAGGAAACGGACGTGAGGACGTGGACGTGAGGAAGCGGACGTGAGGAGGTGGCAGTAGAGGACTCAGGCCTGAGGTGCGCATTGGCTGGAGCAGTAGAATAATGAGTCAGAGGCTGAGCTGAATCAGTGCTGATGATAAACGAGCATGCGGAAAATCCCATATTTCTTATTTCCCCTCATAAAAATCATTATCGCTCACAATGCGCATCACGCTATCTGTCATTTCCACTGGGTGAAATATGAGGAAATCAATGCTGTAACTGATTTGTTTGCGTGAGCAGTTTTTCATTTTTGTGGTTATGATTTTTTATCAATACGGTATACGCACGCACGTCAAGCCGGAGAGCAGGAAATGATGGAGGGAAAATTCCTGAACTTTTCACTTTGAAAAACTTTTGGGTTTATTATTCCTTCAGTGAGAAGAGAGAGGAGTTACACGGAAGAGAAAATGTTTACTGATATTTCTTTTCCTTATCACCATAAAAGGTGGTCATGCCTTACGGCATCACATTACTGTATATTAACTTTATATTAAAATAATCACTTTAGTAACAATATATTTTCTGTCCACTGAGTTTTTCAACAACATCTCTGAAGCTGTATTAAAGCCGTGACAAGATCACGTGTGATGAATAAGCAACAAACCTCTGCGTCTCATGCTGTTATAGGAAAAGAATCAATGATTCAATCAATGTTTTATTCCTCTTACATCACAGCAATTTGCCAAGAATTCTAATTCAAATTTTAGTGGTCACATACACAACCATACACAGTACAATGTGCAGTGAAATGCTTTTTTTTTCAACTGTCCATGACATAAAAATAGAATTTACATAAACCAGAATTTACTTCTATACAGATAGGAAAGGAAAAATATAAAAATATAAAACTATGATAGAAGCGATACAAAGATCGGTGGCACAAACAACTGTATTTTGAATTACAATTCTTTATTTATTATTAAAAAGTCATACTTTTTATCCATTTATAGTTACATTTATTGTCCATTAGACAAGTTAGTTCCTGTTCTCGCTTACGCTATAGCAGCTATAAACAGTCGTTCCCTCACCAGCATCTCTTTTTTCTCTCTCTTCAAGTTAATAAGATGATAAAAACGCAACGTGTTGCGCATGTTACCGAGAAACAGCGAAAAAGCCTAAACTCCTCTGTCCTGAAGATGTCGGAGAGTTACAGCTTCACCTCTGACTGCTACAAAGCACTGACACTGGAGACTCCTTCCATAGGAGACGTAAAGAGATGTTTAGTTGTCTGTTTATGTGGAGCGTTCCCCGCACACGTCTCTGTGCTTGAGCTGTCGCTCTAGAAACAATAACGTATCAGAACCAGCGTATCAATATAAACCTGCGCTACTGTCAGTCCTACAGCTATAGAAAATGAATCAACACCTTCTGACCAATCAGAACGGAGAGTGCAACCACGCTGTGGTGTGAACGAATCCATTTCTAGAAGTGTGTCAGAGTGAGCTGAGCAGAATGAGCGGCATTAACAGGACGTGTGTCACAGAAACGCACGGCGTCTTAAAAGCAGTCATTTGCCTCCAAGCTCCAGATGAAAAGTCTGTTACAGTGGGAGCTGAAATGTGCCGACATTGTGCTCGGCTTTGCTTTACTGCCACTGTTCACCTGCTGATACACAACACACACACACACACACACACACACAAAGTGCTGACACACACAGCATCCTGACAGCACACACACTCGAACAGACAAACAGGCCATGAGGATAATTTAACCCAGCAGCTGCGTGCCGTCATTTAACAGCAGCGTCGGACAGAAAAGCTGCAATCTCGTGTGTAGCCCAGCTAGTGACTGAAGCGGGAGTGTGTTAGCGTCAGGACACAAAGCAGCCGGGGAGAGTTCATCATCTAGCACGTGACGAGTTAATTAGTCAGCAATGACTGAGCAGTGTATAAACTATGGGCATTTCAGATGAACGATACAGACCATGATATTAGGATTTTATTGCTGCACATTGTGATCACGACACACACTACAATAACACACAGACAAAACACGGCCCTCTATACGGGGTTTCTGACGAAAACGATGAGAGAAAGTATAGAACAGAAAATCACAGAAAAGGTCTTGAACAAAAATAAATAAATAAATAAATAATAATAGCAATAATAATAATAATAATAATAATAATAATAATAATAATAGTATGAGATCTGTCATTTTTTTATTCGTAATATTTAACTTTAAAACTGGGCTGCATTCATGATTACTGCATGCCTGTTTTTTTATTTTTTTTTATTATACTATACTTTTTCCTCGTTATTGTTCTCCACCAAATAATGACGAATAAACACTGAATGCTCATTTGATTAAAAACAAAAATGGTGGTCTCCGACTTTTGCATTCGATGCTATGGCTCTCGTTTTCTCACTTTGCGTCTCACATCCATGAATAAATGAATGAAGGAATGAATGAATAAATGAATGAAGGAAGGAAGTGGTGTATAAACGAGTAGGGGAGAAATCTGTTTAGCCGGTCGCCTTCGTTCTGTCTCGTTCCTGTGAGTTCAGGGTTTAAGGTTTAGTCATTTAGCGCAGCATTAGCACCGAATGTGGCGCACAGCTGGAGTTAATAAAACATCGTTCGGTGGTTATTTAGATACGTGACTGATCTGAACACACACACACACACACACACACACACACACACACACACACAGTAATCACAGGGTTGTAGGAAAATAATCAACTGTGTGGTGGTGTGATGAGGCAGAGTTACTGCTAACAGCCTGACGCTGATTAGTTTCCTCTAACAGCGCGTCCCCGAGTGCTTTACACCACAGCAACTAGCCAAAGATTTCCTTTTTTATTTGATTAAAGAGTAACATGATACTTTTTATCCATTTATAGTTACATTTAATATTTCTGTGCAACAAGTCAGTCCCTGTTCTGTCTTACTTACTTGACTTTACTCAGTTTCTCTACTCTTCCTTTTCTTTTTCCTCTTCTGTATGTTCCGGTTGTGTCTCTTCTTTATCTCTTTTAAGTGTCCCTTCTTTTCTTTTCTTTTTTATCATCTTCTCAGTTTACTTTTTCTTTCCTCCTCTCCATCTCCATTTTCCTCTTTTTTAAATTCCTTTTCTCTTTAATTTCTCTACGCTTCCTTCAGTTTTCCTCTTCGTCCCTCTCCTTACTTTCTCTTCTCTGCCTTTTTGCATCTTCTCTTCTCTTCTCTTCTCTTTCACCTTCTCTTCTCTTCTCCTCTCTTCTCCTCTCTTTTCTCTTCTCTTCCCTCCTCTCTTCTCTCTTCTTCTCTTCTCTTCTCTTCTCCTGTCTTCTCCCTTCTTTTCTCTCCTCTCTTCCCTTCTCTTCTGTTCTCCTCTCCTCTCTTCTCTCTTCTCCTCCTCTCCTCTCTCTTCTTCTCTTCTCTTTCGCCTTCTCTTCTTTTCTCTCTTCTCTTCTCTTCTTTTCTCTCTTCTCTTCTCTTCTCTTCTCTTCTCTTCTCTCTTCTCTCTCCTCTCTTCTTCTCTCTTCTCTCTCCTCTCTTCTTCTCTTCTCTTCTCTTCTCTTCTCCTCTCCTCTCTTCTCTCTCTTCTCTCTTCTCTTCTCTCATTAATATAAAGCGGTGATTTGCGGCTGCACTACTGTCAGAGCTGCTGTTTTAGGAAGTGAATCAGCAGTCTCTCTCTCCTGGCCAATCAGAACGGAGCGTGGAGCAGTGGTGTGGTGTGCTGCTCTGTATGCTGAACACTGAACACGGTGTTAAACAGGTTCTCTGGATGGTGATGAGTTTAAAATCTGTCCCCTGAGGCTGAAGGAGGTGAATGGTTTAGGCCTAACACTTTTTTAAAGCAGCTCGTAAATATTTATGGATGAAGCTGTGTGGAAGTGTGTGTTTAAACACAATCATGGTACAAGGTCACAGAGCAAGCCTCAGAAAAGCGGCGGGAAGCGGAGAATTCACCTGCTTACTCCTGCAGCTAATCACACGCCACCTTAGAGGCAAATAAAGTGAAAGTGCTGACTGATGATGCTGTCTCAACACTGAATACACAACAGGATTTTTTCCTTCTCCACTTTGTTCACCTGCTAATCCCCACCCACCAGCCAGCTATTCCCTATCACGATTGGCTAGTGTCTCTGTGATTGACAGCAGAGAGAGAGTGAGAGAGTTAGCCCCTCCCACCCAGACTGCAGTTTTGCTCTATTGACTCCTGGCCAAGGTCAGATGTGACATCATCAGGATTCGAAATCGAGATCTCCAGATGATAAGACGAATGCTTTTCTGTTGTGCCACTCGGTAGCAGAAATCACCCCACTGCAGTAAAGCGTGTGAGATGTAGCTAGCTGAGGTCTCCGGGACAGCAATCAAAATCAAACGACCGACTCGGTGTTCAGATGCTTTCCATGAAAAGCAAAATGATTCACATTAAACCACTTTAACATGTCTAATGTTACTGCATGAAAATGTTTCTTTGTTTTTTTTTTTCCTTTAATGCAACACCCTGGTATAGCACGCCACCTGAAGGCCTGAGGGGGAAGACAACCAAGTCCTTTATGACTGAACAGGATGATTGACACGCTGCATTACTCATGCTGCTCATATGAGCACAGAGGGTTCACCTGTACAGATGTTCCAGGTGTGCACTCACAATAGTAAATAATAAAACAATAATTGGTGCAAAGATTTAAAGGGAAAGTTCACATCTGCACCTCATATCTGACCTCTGAGGTATAATATAATAAGTATGCAGACTCAAAATTACCTTCTTAGCCCAAATAGGAACACAAAATAGCTCAAGGTATTAAAATAAAGCAAATTATCATGCATACTGAAAGAAAGTGTTAAACACTGACTCACATCTGACCTGTGTATCAACACAGAAATGCAAAATATCCATCCTCTGGTCTCTGTTGGGTCACATGACCAAGGTTTGAGCATCCAAAGGTCAAAGTTCACCTGGATAAAGTTAGTGCAAAATGAAAGTAACTGAAAACGCATCCTGTGTCCTTTTACCTTCAGTGACCTTTCCATCCATTATTTATTGTGCTTGGTCTGACTGCTACTTTATCTGAAGTATCACCATAACAAAGGGTTTAAAAACTCATACATGATAAAGATAAACCTTACATGTTGGTCTCTCTGCTTTTAAGAAGGACCTGCATTTGATACAAGCTTTAAAGGTGAGACAGAAGAGTTTGTCTCAAACTGAATTCTGTCCAAGCAGAAGCTCTAAAACTGAGAAGAGGAAAAGGAAGAGGAGGATAAATGAAGAGGGACATGGAGCATCACTCCAACTGAGCCTGATTTCCCCACAGAGCACGATGCCCAAATGTTTTTCTCAGCTGGTTAGATCCTGAGAGGGATGATGGAGAGAGACAGCACCTTCTCCTCCTGCTCAGTGGTTCCTCACACACAGATGAGTTCCACAGAGAGGACGGAAATTGTGAGAGACATCTCTCTCCTGGATAAAAGCCCAGTTCTGCCTCAGCATCCTCCAAGAGGACATGGACAGGGTTCACACACAGCTGCTCGGAGATTACTTCAGCTCCCTCCAGTCCTCCGTCAGTCCACTGTGTGTGTGTGTGTGCGTGTGTGTGTGTGTGAGAGGAAGCAGTGTTTCATTTTCAAACACAGAGCTGCACCGATGCAGCTGATATCCTGCTTTGTTGGGTTTTAATGAAGTGTGAACTCCACAGGACCAGCACAATGCGCAAGGAGAAGAGACTGCACATATTTTGAAAAATATTTTTCTTTGATTTTCAGCTCTATAGAAATGACTTGTAGATTTTTTTTTTTACACAAAGTGCATATGTGTGACATAATTGTCTAGAGAAGTATTACATAATATCAAATATGGGATCTCCCATAAGGAGACATAAAACTGAACAAAATGGGGTCTAGTTGTTTTTTTTTTAAACAGATCTAGCTTTTTTTTTTAAACAATTTCTACTTGGAGGTAAAGGTGAACCCACCGTTCCCTCAGATGGACAAACCAAAGAACCCCATAGGTCCTAAAAGGAACGTTTTTTTGGAGTTTACATTCCAAGTAATGTCTTTACTCCCTAAATTAGACTTAAAACATTTAACTGACTCAAACTTCAAACTTTCACTTTTAGAGTCTACAAAGGAAAAGATTTACTGAGTATTTGTTGGAGGTGTGAAGTGAACATAGGAGATTTTTAATAATCTGAAAGAGGAACTCAGAAATTCATCTTAAGAAGCTTAATCCAAATCTGAATATGAGGAACTTTCCACGAGTAAATATTGGGCTTTACAATGAATCCACTTCTATAAGAAATAAGGATAGCTGGCCTGAAAGACCTGTACTGATGGTATTGATTATAACCTATATTCCTACTAACGACTAAACTTGAAAAACAACAAAAATTAGGTTACATGTTGAACTCATAGGGTTCTCTGGCTTGTTTTCCACTTGAGGAACCTTTACAGGTTCTTTTCACCATACAGCAGAGGGTTTCCCTTTTAGAATACTCTCTATAGAGACTCTTAAAAAACTACAACAGAACCACTAACCATTCCAAAAACACCCTGAGGAACCTATTTGTGCACCTTCCTGAACGTTGCTCTTCTGCAAGCAAACTCTTCCTTTTAAAGATTTCTCTGAAGGAACCCTTAAATGTTTTATATCAAACCCTACAGCAAAGTTTTTCTCTACTAGGTATGGATCTTACTTTCTCACAGCACTGGTCATTAAGTCTTGACCAAATCACACATCAGTTGATGTATAAACTGGAGAACCCATAACCCATTTTGCTATTGACAGCTCCACTTAGAGAATAGCAGCATCTGTTGCCAATTCCCAGGAGAACCGGTACAGATAAACCTCACTGCAGGACAGCCAGGTATCTGCTGGCAGAGAACATCTGAGGGAGAATTTCTCCAATCTAATTTGTAATGCAGCCAGTTTTCAATGCTCCCACATGTTCCATTAGAAACATTCAAACTGGAGCTAAGGTTTTATTCCATCTTTAGTCATTAAACTGCAGCACCAACACACACACAAACACACACACACACATGCACATACCAGCACAGATTCCACATAAAAGTGCTGGTGATGGATCTCACCCTGTCAGAATTAGGGATAAGCATGAATGCACAAGTTTCTGGGTATCTGATATAAAAGTGGTGGTCTAGATGCTATTGGAAATCACCGTCTCGGATGCTTCTACCCAAGAAAAATCTGCCAACCTCAAAGGTATGAACTACACACAGGTGATTTTAATAATCTGGAGGTGGAGCTCAGAAAATCGATTCAAGAATGTGCGTAACCTGATTCTGAAGATGAGGAACTTTATTCATGTAAATATTGACATAACTTTTGGGCTTAAGTCACTGAGTTTAGCCCTAAGTGAGAAGAATGGTTTCTCAGCACTGCACACACACACACACACACACACACACACACACACACACACACACACACACAGATCTATGATAATGATTCATGCTCCTGTTTGCTAGTCTCATACTGCATACAGAATTTGTTGATATCTTTGTCTTAAATCCTTTTGAACGAGGATCATTTTTCTAAATTTTCTTTTCGGTATCCTGTCCCTACACGGGTTTAATAAATGAACTAAACAAGCACACCTTCTGTTTCGAGAAGAATAATATCCTGCGAGGCTCGAGAGCGCTCTGTGCAAATGTTTCATCATCAGGTACAGCAATACAGAAGCCATAAAACCTTTAGAGTGCAATTCAGGAACTCTATTATTCTGTACTGAGGGCTGTGTTTCTCTTTCTGCTGTTTCATTTGAATTCATAACAAGGGCTCGGACCACTACATTAGCTCTGCATTAGAGATCACCATTAGCAAAACCAATTTGCCATTGAAGAAATAGTGCCACTATGCAATACAGCCTACAAAACGAGCTAATGAGCCTTATCAAACTCTATTAGCCCTAATGGTCATGTCTCAGTGCGTTGTGTCTGGCTTTAAAGTAGAGATGTCCACTTTCAATCCTGAGGACTCATTTATAAACATCGCACATGCACAAAATAGACTTCAGAAAATGTGTACACCATTTCCCGCACTGATATTTATAAAAGTACGCTTGAACGGAGCAGTGTGCCATCGTGCAGGATACCTGCTAATCACAAATTACGCTAAAAGTAACTTTGTGTAAAATACATCATCATCCATTGGTTTAAAAGTTCTCAGGCAGGGACGTGTAAATCAGACCAGCGTTGAGTAACATTTCTAGCTAACTAGCGTTAAGTAGCTCTAACTAGCTAGTTTGCTGATTTTTGTGAACAAAACTTTCTTGGATAAGCATTAAATCGTGATTAAGCATGTAACATAGCTAGGTAACATTAAAGTAATGCTGATATGAAAACTGTGAATGATGAGCATGGCAACTAGCATATCTAAGTTACCTCACCTGCATTTGTCTGATTTATAAATATCTCTCCATTCACACACATTTTCAAACAAGGTTGTTACAAACAGGGTTTCCGTGAAATGTTTTCTATTTTCAATATGTAGCTCATGGGTTGACCAGAATGATACAATCCCCTACCTGGCCAAACTCTACCTTTGTCACGTTAGCGTTGCTTACCATGCAAGACTCACAATCCACCTGGCTCAAGCTTAGCTAGTGTCACCAATTCATTTGTTGCTCTCATTTTGTTTTACTCCATGGTTTTTTGTTTTGCATTGACATGCATTTGTTTTGGTCCTGTCAGCTGTTTCCGACTGTCCTTGCCTGTTCTGTGTAGCACTTTGTTTAGTTTGGTTATTTATACATAAGGGTGTGAATCTCCCTTTTCCAGATAATATTATATGCATCTTGATATGTGATATATGACATCCATCCTCCATACTGCTTATCCTGAGCAGGGTCAGGGGGGAGTCTGTCCGAGGGAACTCAGGGCACAAGGTGAGGGACACACACAGTCACTCAGTATGGACAATTTAGAGATGTCAATCAGCCTCTAATGCATGTCTTTGGACTGGGGGAGGAAACTGGAGTACCCAGAGGAACCCCCCGAAGCACAGGAAGAACATGCAAGCTCTGCACACACAGGGCGGAGGCAGAATTCAAACCCCAACCCTGGAGGTGCGAGGCAACAGTGCTAACCACTAAGCCACTGTGAGCCCCAGTAGATGACACAATAAACATGTATTGATTTGATCCATCATACAATTCAGTTCAGCACTGATATGATTCGATTCAGATCTGATCCAGTAAGATTGAATATGGTTATATTTAACCTACACTGATATATCCTAGTATTGACCATTTCACAATCCAATATTTTTATTAATCCTGTAGTGGCACAGGTCTTTGGAAACAAAGTAACTGATAGCTTTGGCTATTGCCTTCGACTGGCTAGAAGTGTGGAGTAGTGAGCTCTGAGAGTATCTGCTAATGCTGGTGTTTCCTCTTGTACATTCAGCTGCACAGTCTCCTTCAGTTAGCATCATTACTGGAGAGAGGTGTGCTTGTGGCGTTGTCAGTGAATTTTATTGCAACGTTGCAAGTTTTGCATATGCTTTTCTCAAAGCTTCCTGCTAAGCTTTTCTTGAATCCAGAGTAGTTCCTGAAGTTTTGATTTAATGCTTAAGACATTCTCTCTCTCCCTCTCTCTCTCTCTCTCTCTCTTGCTTGTTCAGTGTGAATTGATTTCTGACGACAGTATCAGATTTGAACTGTTTTCCTTTGTTCGATTCAGACTGAATCTAGGCTTGTAAATTGATGCAGCTGTATCAGAGCCTGTTGGACTGATTTCCCCCCCATTTAAGCCTTGGACTCCTGGTTTTCCCATTCCTTGTATCTTGTGATTTTGACCTTTGACCATTTTCCAGATTTTCCGAATACTTATCCTTGGTTAGCATTGTCTACCTGTGCTCTGAACTCTGCTACAGACATTGATAACTATTCTTGAATTTCCCTGAGCTTACACATTTGTGTTCCTACCTTCAATAACCATGCATTACATAGATAGATAGGATAGATAGGCTTTTATTGTCATTGTAACATGCCACATGTACAACGAAATTAAAGTGTTGATCAGTTAAAGTGCGCAGTCATACATACATTCAACTTTCAACTATATAAAAGAAAATACTAAGTAGCATAAAAAGATAAAAGAAATACTGTACTAAAATAAGTTAAAAAAAAAACTACCTAACCCACCCTTATACATACTTTCCCACCTATTGCACATTCCCGTGTAAGCAGCGTTTTATTGAGTGTAGTTATGGTTGTTGAGTGTAGTTATGGTTGTAGGGTTAAAACTATTTTTCAGTCTGTTTGTCCTTGCTCTGATTGTTCTGTATCGCCGTCCTGACGGTAACAGTTCAAACAGAGAGTGCCCGGGGTGTGATGTGTCCTTGAGGATGTATTTGCCCTTCTTGAGACAGTGGGAACTGTGTAGTCCTTCCAGTGTTGAGAGAGGGCAGCTGGCGATCTTCTGGGCCGAGTTTATGACCCTTTGGAGCGCTTTTTTCTGAGCCTCTGTGCAGCTGGTGAACCATACGCTGATGCAGTAGGTCAGGATGCTCTCTATGCAGCACCGGTAGAAGGACAGCAGGAGTCTCTGAGTGGTGTCATTCTTCCTCAGCACCCTGAGGAAGTAGAGTCTCTGCTGGGCCTTTTTCAGCAGTTCAGAGGTGTTTGTATTCCAGGTTAGGCCTTCCTCTAACTGAACTCCCAGGAACCTGAAGTCAGCTACCCTCTCTACACAGTCCCCACTGATGGAAAGTGGAGATATGTCTGTTTTCTTCCTCCTGTAGTCTATGATTAGCTCCTTTGTCTTTGTGGTGTTGAGGAGCAGGTTATTCTCCTTACACCACCCCGACAGCCGCTCCACCTCGTCTCTATAGCAGGGGGCTCAGGCAGAGGGCCATGGATGTATGTTGGCCCATTCTGACCTTATGGCTGTGATCCAAAAGAAAACTGTTAATCCACATGCAGATGGAGTGTGGAAACCCCAAGTTGGCTCCGGACCAGTTTTTCAAAGCACTTCATTACTACTGGTGTGAGTGCAACTGGCAGGTAGTCACTCAGGCTGGAGATGTGGGATTTCTTTGGCAGGGGGACTATGGTGGAGGATTTCAGACAGGGTGGAACAGTGGACAGGGCCAGGGACTGGTTGAAGATCTTGGTAAAGATTCCAGCCAGCTGATCAGCACAGACTTTCAGTACCCGGCCAGGGACGCCGTCTGGTCCGGTAGCCTTCCTCGGGTTGATGGACCTCAGCGTGCACCTGGCCTCGCTCTTCACGATTGTGAGGGCTGAACTACTGTGGGCCATGAGGTGTGGCGTGGCTGTCTCTGGTGGCTCCACCTCAAAGCAAGCAAAGAAGAGGTTAAGTTCCTCTACCAGCCTGCCGTCACCGACAGCAGCTCCCTGGTTGGTCCTAAAATTGGTGAGATCCTGGACGCCCTGCCACACCTGCCTGCTGTTGTTGCTGTCCAGGTGGTCCTCGATCCTCCTCCTGTAGTCCAGCTTGGCCTTCCTGATGCCTCTCTTCAGGTTAGCTCGGGCTGTGCTGTAATGAGTCTGATCGTCTGACCTGAAGGCGGTGTTCCTCTCTCTGAGCAGCCGCTGGACCTCCCGGGTCATCCAGGGCTTCTGGTTGGGATAGACCCGGATGCATTTGTCCACTGTGACAGTGTCTATGCAGTTCTTTATATAACACAGTACACTGTCTGTAAACATTCCCAGGTCCTGTTGTTCAAACACCTCCCAGTTTGTCCTGTTGAAGCAGTCCTGCAGCTGCTGGGAGGCACCATCAGGCCAAGTTTTTACAGTTTTTGTGCTGGTCAGAGCAGTTTTACAGAGGGGGGCATATGTGGGGATCAGAAGCAGGGACATGTGGTCAGACTGGGCCAAGTGTGGAAGCGGTCTCGCCCTGTAGCCCAACTTTACATTTGTGTACACTTTGTCCAGAGTATTTGCTCCTCTAGTGGCACACTTAACGTGCTGGTGGAGTCTGGGGAGCGCTGCTTTCAGGATACATGATTAAAGTCCCCTGCTACGATGAGCACAGCGTCAGGATACATGCTCTGCTGTTTGCTAATGCTACCATGTAAGAGACCGATAGCCAAGCTAGCATTAGCATCTGGTGGAATGTAAACAGTGGTTACTAGGACAACGGTAAACTCCCTCGGAAGATAAATGGGCCTGCATTTAACAGTCACATACTCCAGGTCCGTGGAGCAGTGTCTGTCTATAGTCACTGTGTTTGTACACCAGCTGTTATTAATGTACACACAGAGCCCCCCACCTCTGCTCTTACTGGAGTCCACTGTCCTGTCCTGACGCTGTACAGTGTAGCCTGCTAGCTCAATAGCCAAGTCCGGAATAGATGGATGAAGCCAAGACTCTGTGATTAACAGTACACAACTGTCTCTCACCGCGTTGTTGGTAGCAGTCTGTAGTCTCAGTTCGTCCATCTTATTAGCGAGGGATCTGGCGTTCGTGACAAATAGAGCGAGGGATCTGGCGTTCGTGACAAATAGGCTGGAAAGCGGTGGTTTGAACGGTTGCCTCCTTAGCCTAGCTAGCGCGCCGGCCCTGCAGCCCCGCTTCTGATTCCTGTCTCTGCGCCGTCGAGATGATAATCCATTGCGAGCCGGGGGTCCTCGCTATGTCCACCGGCATCTTATGCGAGCGGATAAACTCGGCTGTAACACTGCCTTCGAAGCAAACTCCAATCTTTAGGAGGTCACTTCGGCTGTAGATGTTGTTCGCATAACAGAAAATACTCGAGATGAGAAAAAACACGTAAACACAAAGCAAACCAAAACACTGACTGAACGAGCACTGAGCCGCAGCTACTGTGTGCGCCGCCATTTTGCTATGCCTACAGCAAGAACATCAACTTCATACCAACAATCAGCATCCAAAAGTCCAAAAGGGTTAGCCCGGAGTCGACTCACCAGCGGTGACATGGCGAGGAAGCGAGAACTTTCTGGTTTGTATGGGGAACAGAGGGTGAGGTGAGGTGAGGTGAGGGTGAGGCTCGCTCGGTGGCCGGTTAGCGGTGAACTTTAAGCACAGCTGGAGCAGAGGTCACGTAGAGCTCTGATGTTTGATGAAGTGGCACGCTGACCTTTCAAAGGCCTCTGGCTAGAGACAAGCTGAAATATGTCTTTCCTTTGCAAGTGCACCATCAAACCATTTTTAAATTGAGATTGTATCCATCAATCAGAAGTGCTTCAGAGTGAATGAAATGTCAGTGGGTTGCTCAGGCAGTGTTTGTGCTGCATAAGCAATTTGATTTGGGTGGAGAAGTTGTCCTCCTGAATCATCTGCAGACGATTTTGATTTGTGGATGTATATGAAAAGAGGGAAATATTCCTGACAGGAAGGTAAATCAGTGATTACATCTCCCACGTCACGCACACACGCACACACGCACACCAGCAGGTGTGTCCTTTACATAAAACTCATCTTATAAAAAGCTTCCCTGAAAGTGTGTAATAAATTGTGCGTGTCAGCAGCTATTCCACTTCACTACAGGTGGCCAATTCGACCCCTGGGCTCACATTTATCACGCCTCAGATTGAGGATTAGCTTCCTGTTCATATGATTATAGCCCAAAGGACAGGAAATGCAACATGGCAGACTTTTTTACTTTGATAAATTTGATGAATTCACCTCCTGGAGATTTTTTCCCCTCCTGCGGACTCCAGTTCATTCCGTGATCTAGGACATTTGGTTCAAATATCTAGATGAGTTTTTGAATTAGCTACATGCTGTGCTTTAGATTAGAAGATGAACACAAGGTCATGAAAGCAAGTATTTAATTTTTCTTAAATTGTGATCTTTTCCGCAAAACAAAACACTGGCTACCAAAATGCTCAACAGCAGGGTGGTGTGATGAAGCAGAGTTACTCTTACAACCCCAAAGTTGATTATTTTCCTATAATCCTTTATATAAAGCTGAATATAGCATTAGTAAGTGTGATAGTTACATTTCTTTTATTAAGACTTAGAATAAACTCTGGGCACAATACACAACAAGCTAGATGCAAAGACAACAGTAACAATAACAGATTAGCTTTGAAGCTGCGCTGTTTCACAAACATGACAGTATTCTTCCAAAATCCACAGAGGGAAATGAGTTCAATCTTCCTGAGCCAGAGTGGCTGATCTCTTCCCTCATCACTACAGCTGTTCTTCATCTCAAACCTGGACTGAGTGTTTCCCAAAGCTCCTCACATCTGCATGCTCCAAACAAGAGGAGATGTGATTGATCCTCCTTCAAACCAGTAGAGATTTGGCAACTTTTTAGACCCCTTTAGCAACTTTCAAAAAAGATTTGTCTAGCGAAAAATCTTTTTTTTGATGAGCAGATGTTAACTGCTGGTTATAGAAGTTGAGAAAGCAAGGTTTGCTTTCACCATTGTTCCCTAAAACCAATCGCTGATCACCATTGTTTCCAACGACCAATCACTGATCACCATTGTTTCCAATGACCAATCACTGCAATGCAAATGACCATTGTTACCTAAAACCAATCACTGATCACCATTGTTCCCAAAAACCAATCACTGATCACCATTGTTCCCAAAAACCAATCACTGATCACCATTGTTCCCAAAAACCAATCACTGAGCACCATTGTTCCCAAAAACCAATCACTGATCACCATTGTCTGTCCCACCCACACACTTCTTGGTTCATCGTTTTAAACTCTATTCTTGGTGATATTTACAGTATTAAAAGTGTATCCATTTGTAAATGTTTCCTTCATGTCTATTTCCCTACTGCTTCATTTTGTCTGAGTTCTTCATAGAAATGAAACTGTGTAACTAAATAAACGATAGTTTGTGGTGCTGTGATGAAAGACTTCTTAGTTATAATCTATTTTATTCTAAATGTCTTCACAAAATCCTCCTTCTGCATACACAATTTTGGTATGCAAATTATCCTGACAAATCATTGAATATGCAGATTGGTCTATGAGATCATCTAGCGACTTCTAATAACGTTTGCAGCATGAATTAGATACTTTCCCCTGAAGAGAGTCAGACACTGTTACATGTCAAACTGTGAAACTGGCCACCAATCATTTCCCTGTTCCTGAAAACAGGCTCCGAGTCTCTCAGTGTTTTTCCACCTCACAATAACAAAGGAAAGATCATGGTAGAAGTTATAAAATGAGTTGTGTGCGTATTTCCGTGCACTCAGGAGTGTGAGAAAAGAGAAAAGGAGCTGTACATCACGCTGAACTGAGACGGCTTTTCTTCTCCTCGCCGTGTCCAAGACAGAATGGAAACAGAAGACAAATCTGACACATTTAGTGAGCGAGACAAATCCTACTGAGCCCTTTGTCTGTTCCCTATTCTCTAGTTTCACTATTCAGGTTTTGCTTCATTCCTTATTTTATCCCGAAAACAATCCACTGCAAGAAGCGACTCTCTTATCTCGTGTGGCATAAAGTGAACATAAGAAAGAAAGATAATTCACATGGTCATTAGATAAAATGCAAAATGGAAAGAAGGCAGATTTCAGCTTTGCAAATCAGATGTACTCTGAGACAGTTTCATTTGTTACTGTGACAAATTTCCCAGGCTAACAGAGTAAAAACATTATCATGAACGCAGGAGAAAAAAAAAAAGCATTTAAATGACACATTAAGTCTATATTTAACTCTGTTCATGATAGATTGCAAAATTGTCACTCAGAATAATGGACTGCAGTAAAATTTAAGGAATAATGCAAATAATTTCTACAACAGCCGCTCTGACTGTAGCACAGCTCATTCACGGGGACTTGTACGGCGGACGCTCCACATAAACGGATTAAAACACGTGTGTGATTATTGATATAGAGACGTCTTCTGTTTCATTGAATGTTTATGGAAGGAGTCTCCGGTGTCAGTGCTTTGTAACAGTCAGAGGCAAAGCTGTCACTTTAAGTTTTCTGACATCTTCAGGACAGAGGAGTTTACGCTTCTTTGCCGTTTGTCAGTAATATGACAAGTTGCTTTTTTTTTTTTTTTTTTTACTTCAAGAGAGAGAAAAAACAGAGACTGGTGAGGGAACAACTGTTTATAGCTGCTATAATGCAAGTGAGAACAGGCCCTAACTTGTTTTTGATTAACTTTAATGAGCCTCTATTATCCATCCATGCATCCAATTCCTTTTGAAATTCAACAAAATTCTCAGCGTATTTCTAATCCTCAGGGAGGAAAAGCTGTACCGAGGCATGCAAATGCAGGCATTCAGTGTTTCATTGAACATATGTACACATTTGAAGACATTTTCTGCATCTCCCTTTTTCATAAAACCTTGAAGCTCATTTACCTTCCTTGTTAAAATACCCAGGCTTGCTTGATGAGATCTTATTAGCTTTAACAATTTTTGTTCATTCATCCCAGCACTAGTCTGATCATCCTTTCCCATTATCACATGTAACTCGTGAATTCTATTACTTAGAGAATTGTCAGCATTATTTTCTCATCCATATCGTCTTATTGTTTATTTCATTTTTACAATTCATTTGTTTCGATTTGCCACACATTCGTTTCCATTTTTTTTTCCCTTTTGTCAAACACTGATAATCTATATTTGTCTGCATAAGTGCCCTTTCGCCTATAACATATCAAAATCCACAAATCCAAGGCAAACACTCCATCCAGATTCATTTTAATTTCAATCTCCTTAATACGGTTGTCCACAGATCAAATCTTGTATAATTAGTTTCCTTTGTACTCACAAACCGAAGCCTTGGGGTTTTAAATCCACCTGATGCGCCGCGCTCCGAATACGCTGAAGGCCTCAAATGCATCCAGGATCCTTATGTCTGGAATGTTTGTTCTGCAGGCAAACAGTTTTTCAACTTGGTTGTAGGAGCGTCGCAATAAGTGAAATTCAACTTGTATTTTGGGAGCTAAAATCAACAAGCAGTCCGGCTCTAAATCCATGTAATAATCTGATTTATTTTGGTATTCCAAATTAGGCCGCACATCCACAATACTGCTGTTGAAAAACGGTTTTGCTCCCCCATTTCCTGTTCCTCATTAAGTATGTGCCACCGGGGGGAGCCGAGATAACAAAAAAAAAAAAACATAACTTCAAATAACGTCTATACATAACTTAAATACTTACAGTAAATGAATAATACAAACAAACAAACAACAAAAATATCATATAATCCTACAAATATTTCAAGGTCCATTCAGAATTAAATGAAATAATTCTTGCATTAAAGTGGCTATAACGGCTGACTTTGGGGGCACGGTAGCTTAGTGGTTATGTTTGCTTCGCACCTCCACGATTGGGGCTTTGATTCCTGCCTCTGCCCTGTGTGCGTGGAGTTTGCATGTTCTCCGCTTCGGGGGTTTCCTCTGGATACTGATGTTTGCTCCCCCAGTTCAAAGACATATGTTGTAGGCTGAGTGGCATCTCTAAATTCTCCATAGTGAGTGAATGTGAGTCACCTTGTGCCCTGAGTGAATGAGCGCATCCAGGGTGTCCCCCGCCTTGTGCACTGAGTCCCCTGGGATAGGCTCTAGGCTCCCTGTGACCCTGTGTAGGATAAGCGGTACAGAGAATGGATGGATAACAGCTGACTTTCCACACCATTAAATGCAACTATAAATGGATTGAAAGTAAATTCCTGACACTCAAACCCTCTATGGATTGCATTTCTGACTCTTTAAGGCCTTCAGTTTTGCAAAATGAATCCCATGCTTTTGTCGGCACACTTTATAAACACTCGTGGACACCGTGGACACTTAAAGTAACTGCATTAAAGCACAGCTGGGATTTTTTTCCCGGATCTTAGATATACGATGTGCTGAAACATTTCCTTTATACCATCAGTCTGTGTGACTCGGAGTTACTCATCAAAAGTCCGTACAGATACGCAGCTCCCTGGTGAGACTGGAGGAGACTTAGCATCCCTCCTGAAGGACGCTGTTTTAGAGATAGAAGAAAAGAGGAAATGAACACGATGGAAATGAAGATGAGTGAAAAGGAAGGCTTGATAAATATGGCAGATCCCTGGGTGCTCTGCTATCAGGACTAAAAAACACACACAGATGGGTAATCAAGGTCTCAGGATGGAAACGGCGGAATCTGAATGCCAGCTGAAGGTTAACGAGAGATTGCAAAATGCCAAGAAAAGCCAGAGATGAATATCAAACCATCTGACTGCGTTATAAAGACAAAGGTTACAACCAAGTCAATACAGTGTTCCCAGCATAACTGAGCGTTTTCCCTGCTCAAGATATTGTTTTATTTTCTTTCCTCTTTCTCCACGTGAAATACTAGAGCCGGCTTTTGAATCTAATTTGATCAACAGCATGCCCTTTTTGTAGTCAGTATATTCCAAAATATAAATTTAATGTTGTATGTTCTGTATATGACATTTAAGGCAGTAAGTTATCTATGCAGGCTTATAGTGTAGGTGGTGTATTAATGCTCTCATCTGAGTGTGTTGAGTCTGATTGACAGCTAGCTGTGGTCATGTCATGCAGTTTTAGCTCAAATTAAAGTAGGAAAAACAATATTTAAAATCCGAGACTCCTGGAGGATTTGCTCAGTACATGTCTGTCATTCACATACAACACATTCCATAAGCATAACCCAGAGATTCCCAAAATCTTTGAAGCAAAAGAACCCATATGGACATAATGAATTTTTTGTAACTCCAAGCCTTGGCATTTTGGTTTCTACTCATTATCTATTATCATGCTTGCCAACCCTTTTTCACTACATTTTTCTGCATATTTTCCTATTCTTGAATTCTGTTGTTCCCTTGAATCACAGTCACTTGCTGTTGTCCAAAAACTAGCAATTTGGCCGTTTTTATTGCTGAACTCTTTGACTAAAAGAGCATGTTGGCTCTTAAATTAAATGTGGCTTGCTTGACTATGACTCCCAGAAACATTTCAAAATTGTAGCACAGAAACCTTCATAGTTAGAGTGATATTTTTATATTAATTTGTAAATTGGGAAACCCTGACATAACCCTTCGTTCACTAGCAAGCATTAATTTCAAATTAGGTATAGCAGAGTTAATTAACAAATCCAAACAATCTGCTCAAATGGTTCCTCGGATCAAGGTTTTGTATCTTGTCACATTAATTTGTGCTTCCAATTTACTGTGTCAAATCACATAATTAAAAAAAAGTAAAGAATAATTTATGTAATTGGTTCAGTCAATTCAGGACAAAATATTAGACTGCTTCAAGTTTATTGTGGAAAAATAAGATGCGCTGCATCAAGTGCTATTTTAAAGGCTGGCCAATAAATGTGTTAAGCTGGAGTTTGTAATGATTATCACCACTAAGATCTTTTTCATTTTCTGTTGATGACAATCATAAAACCAATAACACTGTATATGAGACTAATAGGAGGTGTTTATTTGCTTTTAGGGTATATTATATTGCAATTGACAGTCCACAGAACGTTCACATTTTCTATCCCCTCACGTTTTTTCTGGCTTAAGTCAAGTGTTTTTTTTTTTAATTGTCATTCCATTATATACTGTACATTGGAAGCAAATGATGTTTCTCCAGGCTCATGGTGCAGCACATAATACAGCAGCATGGTACACAGTACAGTGTGAGATGAGTGCAAAATACAATAAATACACAAACACACAAGACAGTGCACATTAAAGAGAGACAGGACAACACAACAGTACTGTATGAATGAAATCAGTAATCTCTAAACTGTGACTCTACCCTTTCATGCAAATGAATAAAAAAAAAAATGAAAAGAAAAGCATAGTGTCTCATCTTTAAACCACTATGTGTAACATCAGTCCACTGAGGTGAGCGTAGTGAAGAACCCAAGTGCAGCTTTTATTTAACAAAGTGAGAACCAATAAAGACTTGCCATGGATACATACATATATACACATACATACCAAACAATCAAGGTAACATGACTAAACCAACCAATCAGAAACAGGACACATGAAACCAAGGAACCAATCAGAACATGACACAAAGACAAGGGTAACACATGACAAGATAGGAACCATGGCTAAACTCCAAAATAAAAGACATGAGAACAATGAACAAGAAACAAACAAAACCCAAACCCCACGTTACACTATGCAAGAACAATCTGGCAACCTCAGATGTGTAAATTACACTCAGGTGATTTTAATAATCTGAATAAGCCATGCATGAAATCAACTTAAGCAGATGATTATGAACTTTTCATCATACTGTAAATACTGATGTAACTTTTGATCTCTGAACACAACCCTGTAGGGATATATAGAGAGGCTGAGTATGAATATACTTACTACCCCACTACACATTAGGTGAAAAGCAGTAAGCCAAAGGAGTAGCAAGTCCAAAGTCTCAGGATTCATAAAACAGTAGGTGAGAAATACCCGAATGACCTCCTGCTTTCCCGTTGCAGTATGGAAGCAACGGATGCTGCACTATCCCACAAGGCAACGGGGCGGGCCTGGAAGAGCTGTCACAATCAAAAATGGCGGAAGGTGGCGTGTCGGCTCTTTTTAAGTGCTATAGGTATTAAACGTAGTTCCTTGGTCCTTGTGGTTAAAGCATACTTGTTTATCAACACTTGCATAAGCTGTTAACATGTTGAAGGTTTAAACAAGAAAAAACAGCTGCTCTAATCTGGCGGGCTCTTTAATTTTTTTGCGGTTACTATGATTTTGTAGGTCACATGACAATGCTAACATGGCAGATGCAGTATTCATACTACACACACATACTGATCAGTATGTACTGTATCAATAGTTGAGCAGTAGGTACTGAATTGAATGCAGTATGTACTGTCACGGTATACGATTTGGGACGCAGCCAGAGATTTTGCTGTGAACTGGCCAGTGGGTTACTGCAATCATGGACCAAGAAAGAATGAAATGTGTAATGCTCTGAGTGAGAGTTTAAACCCCTCTCTGATCCCATCACCAGAAGCTGTACACAATAAGTTTCCACACACGGATCAACATGTCCAGCTTTATCATTCCCAGCACAGGGATCAGACTCTAAAACACAATTACACTATGGCTAAATGGCAGAGCTCTGTGTATGATAGCGCAGCCTTAATGAGCACTGCTAAGGGAAATGAGGAAGCTCATCATTAACGCTCCACATGGACGTAATTTCATCTCCAATGTCATCTCTCTGTCACTAATTGGTAAGTTAAGCTCCGAGTTAAAATGATTGCGAGGTCTTGTCCATGGCAGAAAACTCGTTATCTTCTGAGCGTGTAGCAGACAGGTAGCTGTCTACCCAAGCTAATTCTCTTACTGGAAAATCTGCTGGAAAATCAGACACCAATTCCCAGTTTGTAATTCAACTTAGAACCCAATCTGAAACCAGTTACACCAGTGTGAGCATAAATCAGGGTGGAACGTCGCTCCTAAACCATATGTGGTTTTGAATTTTAGGATTCTACACAGTGACTTTTATTTTTATCATCACCATCCAGTCAAGAACAGGATTTTAATCAGGAAATACTCCATCCATGATACTGAGACACATTAAAGCCTTTAGCATGTGTTTCTCTTATTGTGAAAATGTACTACAAGCTATGTCACATTAGTCATATATTAACCACAGATTAATGAATAAAAAAATGGATTGATTTACAATAATATAGTGCTCCAATTACTATTCTCTTGTTGTTACTGTGTCCTGGTTGTGTCATGGCGTATGATCAGACAGTTGCCTCACTGTTAAATATGATACATAACATGATAAATACTGACAATGTACGGGATTTTATGGAAAAGGCACTCTCAGTTAGGTAATCTTTTTCTTTCCTTTTTTTTCGTATATATACACAGCATTATAAAAAATCCTAATAATGTTTTTTTTATCTTTTTTTATCCTCATCACCACTGATTTCTGTTTTTATATGATCGATTAATACCATGATAACATGAGAAGCTCTTGCGCTTTTGTTTTTAAGAGCTAACAGCAAAACCTAACTGTTATCGCTTCTTCTGCTATGACAAGCCATTGTAACTGCGCTAGCAATAACAGCGTGGCCTTATGACCTTAGCGCGGCACACAGCTGCCATCTTCAATATCGATGTTATAGCGTATCACCCATGTAACCCTGTGCAACCATCCTCCGAATTTCCCAGCGATGGTAAATTTACAAACAGCAGTGTTCGGCAGATTTCTGAGTTTGCAGCCTAAAAATATGGCTTCGATGTTTCTTTCACAGCTGAAAAGCTGCTGAGAGAGAATGCTAATGCTAACTCGGCTGTTCTGGTGCTATTGAGACCCTGTGCATCACTAACGATGTGTTTCTAATTTATTATGCAGCAGTTTCACTAAACTGCTGTGGACATGCAGAGGCACAAAGCCATGTGGAAGATTCATCTGTTATAAACTCATTATTTCACCTGAAGCCGTGCAGCCTGGGTTTAACGTGATTAATTACTTAGGACTAGAGAGAGAGAGAGAGAGAGAAAGAGAGAGAAAATGCTGATCTAACATGGCCTTGAGTGTTAGATGTTTCTGGAACGCTCATGAGACATTTTGTTCACTGTCTGTTGGACCCTCACTGTTGAGATGTGCATACATTATTTTCTCTGGACATCAGAACAGTAGAGCAATACTGAGTTATTATTCCCACACTCATGTTCTCATTCTGATATCAAATTAGTTTTCCACCCATATTCAGTCAAATAAATAAATACATGCATAAATAAATAAATACTCCTCACTTTCAGTAAGCAGTTTATTGCAGTGAATCTGGAGTCCATCCTGTGAACACAAATTCACACAAATTTGCACACACTCATTCACGCACAAATTCACAAAAAAACAGGCAAACAACAAACTAACCAATCAAACAACCAAACAAACAATCAAACAGTCAAACAACAAACTAACCAAACAAACAATCAAACAAACAATCAAACAGTCAAACAACAAACTAACCAATGAAACAACCAACCAACCAAACAAACAAACAATCAAACAGTCAAACAACAAACTAACCAATCAAACAAACAACCAAACAAACAACCAGTCAAACAACAAACTAACCAAACAACCAAACAAATAACAAACAATCAAACAGTCAAATAACAAACTAACCAATCAAACAATCAAACTACCAGTCAAACAACAAACTAACCAATCAAACAAACAATCAAACAAACATCAAACAACCAGTCAAACAACAAACTAACCAATCAAACAAACAATCAAACAACGAGTCAAACAACAAACTAACCAATCAAACAAACAATCAAACAAACAATCAAACAACCAGTCAAACAACAAACTAGCCAATTAAACAACCAATCAATCAAACAACCAGTCAAACAACAAACTAACCAATCAAACAACCAAACAACCAGTCAAACAACAAACTAACCAATCAAACAAACAATCAAACAAACAATCAAACAACCAGTCAAACAACAAACTAACCAATCAAACAACCAAACAATCAAACAACCAGTCAAACAATCAAACAACCAGTCAAACAACAAACTAACCAATCAAACAAACAATCAAACAAACAATCAAACAACCAGTCAAACAACAAACTAGCCAATCAAACAAACAGTCAAACAAACAATGAAACAACATACTAACATACTAACCAATCACACAGCCAACAAACTAACAAATCAAACAACAAACTGATCAACCAGTGTACTAAGTCTTAATTTTATAACCCTATAAATCATCATCATAACCCGGCACATTATAATTATACACATTATAACTCAGCAGAGCTCCCACTGTGCAACGATTGGATAACTGAGAAGCCAGATTATGGACAACACAATCAAAGAAATGCTGCATAATTTACTGGCTAAGTTACATGTGCTAATAACATATTATGATGTACTTTGCTAACACTAGCTATTTATTGAGCTTAAAAATCAAAACAAAACTTCGCATTGCGTGGTTGCTTGTATCACTTTAAATCCTATGCGGTCACAGAGAGGAACATTATGTATGATGGATACCCCGAGGTCTATTGAAACACACGCACGCACAGACAGACACACACACACACACACACACATAACCTGTTCTGAGAAACAGTGGCATGTTTAAAGGTCACTATAAATCACAGTCCTGTTTCTGCACTTGCTCTCTGCAGCCATCCACCTGAATCTGATTAAATAAAGCAGCTCGACGACTCGTCCTGCACACAAACCCAAATACAGCCGCTTTTACTCCGTCATTTTTATTTACGGTTATTTTATACAAGATCCTAATAAACTCTATAACAGACTGTGTGATAGCGTGCGTTCTCCATGTCAGAGTATACAATGAAGATCCGCTAGCGATAGACCTGTGATTAAAGAAAATTACTACGCTCTGCTTACCTCATCAATCCGCGCAATCCAGAAATCAGCTCGTACAAAAAAAAACAAACAAAAAAAACGCTCTCACATAAACACACACATGTTCTGTACAGTGAGCTTGGGGTAATAAGAATTTTTTTCCATTAGCATGTTTCACCACCACTACGACTGCAATTGTAGCCGCCCCGTGAGCTTGCCCTGTCCTCCTACTGGTGGATTTTAGATAAACGTCATCGGACACTAGCATAGCACATTATGATTATGAGCTCAACTCATGATCTTTTTTACGATAAATGATTTTTGGAATGGAACTGGAACAAAGAAAATGTGCTTTCAGCATTTTTCAACACGGCATTGTGGATCTTAACATCCAATCTTAATACTGGGAAAAAAAATTGCCATAAAGTGTTTCAGCAACATGACATATTGTGAAGTTTTCCAGAAAATCGTTATATAACAAAGCAATAATTCAGAGAGGGTGTGTGTGTTACGGTGGTTTTATAACTAGTGAAGGAGAAGCAGAGTAAACCATGCTTACCCATCATGCTACCACTGTAACACTCGCCCTTGAGTGCCTTACAGTGTTCAATAACCCATGGAATTACATTTATTATTATTAATATACAATAATATACAATAAAATTGTTTTCTGCAACACAATGTAGTGCATTAACAGTAAGCTTTGGTTGCTAAGCAACATAACAGACAAAGATTAGGGTACTCTATGGAGAGAATGACGGTTTCTTTGGTTGTATTGGTTTAAAACTGAGCATTAATACAGAATTCAGTTGCTGTGATGTGTTACAGGTGTGTGTTTATCGAGAATTTTACAACGACTCCAAACACGGCTCAGCCAATCAGAATTTAGAAACAAAACTATCTGTTTTTTTAAGATAATATTTGCTCTGTCACTCACCTCTACATCAAATTCTCAGTTCTAGCAGCTTCACATCATGTTATTCATCAGACTGACTCAGGGGGAATGTTTCTGTTTCCAGACTTCACTTCAAATCTTTCAGCTGAGTGAAATAAGTGAATGAGGAACATCTCCAACTGTTCACCATCTGCCTCCTGATTCTGAGCCGAACAGTAACGGGCAGAAAGTCAGGCACCACTGAGCTCAGAGCAGAGGCTACAGCCAGACACTGACACGAGTGATTCAAACACTGACACTACTGATTCAGCCAAACACTGACACGAGTGATTCAGTCAAACACTGACACGAGTGATTCAGTCAAACACTGACACGAGTGATTCAGCCAAACACTGACACGAGTGATTCAGTCAAACACTGACACGAGTGATTCAAACACTGACACTACTGATTCAGCCAAACACTGATACGAGTGATTCAAACACTAACACGAGTGATTCAGCCAAACACTGACACGAGTGATTCAAACACTGATATGAGTGATTCAAACACTGATATGAGTGATTCAGTCAAACACTGATACTACTGATTCAGCCAAACACTGACATGATTGATTCAAACACTGACACGAGTGATTCAGCCAAACACTGATACTACTGATTCAGTCAAACACTGACACGAGTGATTCAAACACTGATATGAGTGATTCAGTCAAACACTGATACTACTGATTCAG
>CM040975.1:31800944-31818373 GCA_022985145.1 Pangasius djambal | reverse complement strand
CACTGACACGAGTGATTCAGCCAAACACTGATACTACTGATTCAGCCAAACACTGACACAAGTGATTCAGCCAAACACTGACACGAGTGATTCAGCCAAACACTGATACTACTGATTCAGCCAAACACTGACACGAGTGATTCAAACACTGACACGAGTGATTCAGCCAAACACTGACACGAGTGATTCAGCCAAACACTAATACTACTGATTCAGCCAAACACTGACACGAGTGATTCAAACACTGACACGAGTGATTCAGCCAAACACTGACACGAGTGATTCAAACACTGACACGAGTGATTCAGCCAAACACTGATACTACTGATTCAGCCAAACACTGACACGAGTGATTCAAACACTGACACGAGTGATTCAGCCAAACACTGATACTACTGATTCAGCCAAACACTGACACGAGTGTTTCAAACACTGACACAAGTGTTTCAAACACTGACACTACTGATTCAGCCAAACACTGATTCAGTCAAACACTGACATCATTGATTCAGTCAAACACTGACACGAGTGATAGCACTGACCGAGCAGTAGAGAATTAAGGGGTTTTTTTTAGAATCCAAAACCAGCTCAACCTTCTGCTCACATTACCTTAACCACTGAACTTCCACCACACTGACACTTCTGATTCAAACACTGACACTTTTGATACAAACACTGATTCACTTAAACACAAGCACTATAGTTTCACAAGCCATATTTGGGTCTATCAGTAGATCATCAGCTAGTTTCCTCACTCAAACCAGCCAAGAACCACAAGACCAGCCTGTGACTGATCATAGAGCGCTGTTTTTGAGTGACATGTAGAAGGAGATGATCGTAAAATCTCAGAAACAATCTAAACAGTCTCACATGCCAGACTCCTGAAGCATCTGTGGAGGAAAGTAAAGATGTTGTGAACAGTCCAGCGTCCATATCTCACTGTGAAAAGCTCATTTCCTGGTCAGACTGATAAACCCTGGGGCAGAGAAGTGTGTATCCATGGAGATGAGATCCATCACACATGCATATCCTCAGACGTCTTGTTGATTATGATAGCCAGTGAGATTGATTATGCTTGGTGAGATTTTAATAGCTGTGTTTAGAAGGTCCATGGGTGGAGCTCCTGCAGTGATTATTGTTATTTCACAGAGTGTAATGTTTCTTCTATTTATACCAAAGCAGCCATTAGAAACTCAGGCACAGGATCTAGTTATATATTTTTTGATAAATCTTTTTTTCTTTAAGATTTAAACAAGCAAGGATAGTTTGTAAAACTTTAGTACTTTGGTCTTTTGAACAAGTACTCAAACCCAAAGTCCAAGCCCAGAAGAATCTAATACTTCCAGAAGGTCTCCAAAAGTTCAGGCTTCTCACAAAAAGTCAGAGGAGCAAAAGGGATTGATCTCACCAGTCACTGACCTGAGCGCAAACATCCTGCTCCAGGACACAGCCCCAGCATGCAGATCACAGTGTGTCCAATAGGCCACAGATTTTCTGCCTCAGGTGATCAACTTCTCAAATCTTTTAGCCTTAAGCTGCTACAGTACAGAGATGGGTCAGAGAGAAGCTAGCTGCTAAGCACAATTTCCACCAGGTCATCAGCAGTATGACAAAATTCTGAATTATTACCGCAATCTTATATCTCAAACTGCTGGCTTGTCCCTCAAATTTTAGATGCATTATCTCGAAATTTTGACCTATCATCTCAAAATTCGACTTATTTTCTCATGATCCTGACTCCTCAAAATATTGGCTGGTCTCAAAACTCAGATTTATGATCTAAAAATTGTGACAGTCTGAAAAATGTTAACCCTTTATCTCAAAATTCTGATATTCAATCTTGACACAATTTCTCCAAAATTTAATATATCTCAAAATTCTGATGTCTTGTTTCCAAAGTGCAACTTTCTATTTCCAAAATTCCGACATTTTAACATTTCTTTTCTTTTCTTTTTTTTTTTTTTACTTATCTCAAAATTCTGACGTCTCAAAAACAATTCTCAAAAAACGGTATTACATAAAAAATAAGAAGTCTGAAATTTGAGATAAAGTCAGAAGTTTTTAGTCAGAAATCTGAGATAATAGGTCCGAATTTTGAAATAATAAGTAAGAATTGCTACCAAACGTAAAGAGGAAAAAAAATGTTTGTTTTTTTTCTTTTCTACCTGGTTGAAGTGGATTTCCATAAGTTTTTCCATTCCTCCTCCTCCTGGCTAAACGGGTGATGTCACACGGCACACCATAATAAAGCTCAGCCAGTGAAAAAGCTCAGAGTAAGAACAACATCGGTAGAAAAGGTTTGAATAAAGATTTCGGAAAGGAAACAGTACATCAGTGGCATCATACATCATATGAGGGAGGTGTGAGGCTAAACATCAGCACTATGAAGTGTGCAGGATATTAGGTTTCCACACACGTGTACAGCTGCATGCTGATTCACACGGTAAACATTTTTCTGTATGCGTATGCAGTTATGGTGACAGTTAATCAGTCGGCGATCTGCCGCCCCACTGAGTGAGCAGGCGGAGATTACGGGAGCTGAAGGTACGAGATGAATCATTCTTTCATCATCAACACACACGTGTGTGATTAGGCTGAGATGATTACACTGCTCCGGTTTACGCTACAGCTGCAGTAACACACACACACACACACACACACACACACAGGAGCTCTGTTTGCTTCATCCTCTCATCCTGCAATAGAAATCATAACGCAAATAGCTGACATGATAAAACCCTTCTCATAATCAGAGCTTACCTTCACATCCTGAGGCTAGAACTCCTGATCCTCTAATTCTCCATTCTGATTGGTCAGGAGGTGTTGATTAGTTTTCTAGAACAGCAGCTCTGACAGTAGTGCAGCTCCAGATCACAGGTTTATATCTAATACGTTATCGTTTCTATAGCAACAGCTCATTCACAGGGACGTGTATAGCGGACGCTTCACATACGCTGATTAAAAACGTGTGTAGTCATAGATACGGTGAAGTTTTCTGTAAGGAGATGTTTATTTAACATTTATGGAAGGAGTCTCCAGTGCCAGTGCTTTGTAACAGTCAGGGGTAAAGCTGAAACCTAACATTTTTTTCTCTAAAGTGAGATATGTCACGCAGGTAGGACTACACAGCTGATTGCTTGTTGTAATCACCGTGTCCTTGATTTATTATTTCAATTACTTTTATTATATACGCCAAAACCTAAGCCCGAACCAAACCTCCCTCCTGTTAGCGCTGTTCCTCCAGCTGAGATATTGCAACTGAACTTTAACCTTGGAAACAAGTGAAAATCTGTAAAGGGTTTATATAAGGATAAATATTGTTCCCTATTCTACCCTTTAGGGAGGTAAATATTTAATGCTGCCTTTTCCAGCACTAGAAACCAGTGAAAGCAAAGGTCACGCCTTCCCTCAGAGCACAATGACACCAGCATGAGAAAGTGAGAAAGCAGATCAAATATGGCTTCCGCTCTCGGGGAAAGTCCGCTGTTTTTCATTCCAAAAGTTTAAGTTAATGATAGCTGAATCATCGGGCTTAGACTAGCCTGTGCGCAGTCATGCTACATCAACCAGCAGGAGGTCACATAGCAGTTAAACACTGTAGAGGTGTACACACGGTGCACAGGAAACGCTGCAAGAGCCGCCGTTTGATTCCCCGTGTTGACATATTTCCTTCTGAAACAGGAAGTCAGAGTGACGGTGTGTTTGACTGATTTACACAACAGCCAATAGCGTTCAAGTTACACCACACCCCGAACAAAACCGTATCGAGAAACAAGTTTTTTTGGATAACTGGCTCACACACACACACACACACACACACACACACACACAATGCTTGTTTTCCTATGTTTATGAGGACCTTCGACTGCCATAAGTATTAACACAGATAATTAATGCTACGCTACACCTGAACCTCAGTAACCGAAAGGAAACGTTTCAGCTGTTTTTAATAAATCTATCAGTTTTTTTCATGCGCACCAGCCAGAGTGTCAGATATTACTATCCTTGTGGGGACGTTTGGTCTCCACCAAGATATAAAAACATGCCTTCTCCCATAATAACATGCAAGAAGGTGAATAAATGCATGTGTGTGATGTTATCTGGCTGCTCCTGGGCAGTGTTTTGCCCCGCCCTGTTTGCTTAAGAAGGCGGGGCCAAGCTGGTTTACAGAGCATCTGATTGGATGCAAACTGGACGAGTGGAGGATGAATCATCAAATATTTTCAGGGTTTTTTTTTTCTGTAAATAAAAAGCTCTAAAACACTCAATTTGAGTTCTTGGGGATTTTTTTTCCCTTTCTTACCCTGAACATAAGCTTATTAGCGCTATGTGACCTTGATATTAAACATTTCACAGCGTAAGATTTTGTGAAATTCAGGCAAATGTGTCCGTGGATGACATACAACTCTAACACTCATGCTCCGTTTCAAAAGGAATCTCCACATGTCCACTAACACATCATGAGGAAAAGAAAAGTGTAAAATAGTTATTGGACTGAAGATGTGTTTAGAGCATACCGTAACTCGAGCTGTTAACATGAGCTCAAGTGTAACACACACACACACACACACACACACACACACACACACACACAATGTCTTTACACAGAGTTGATAGACTTCTTTCTCTTATTTTAAAATAATGAGCTTTAAAGTTCTGACTCTCAGGAAGGTCAAGGTTCTCAATCTTTCTGCACCCACAAATCTGTTTAACTGTAAAATATATTCTACACGCACGCACACACACACACACACACACACACACACACACACAGGACAGATTCATTTCTGGAGCTCATTAACTAACTGAGTATTAGATCATCCTGTCTGTTTATTGAAGCTAAAATGTTTTTAACTCCAGAACTTTCTACCAGCTTGGGAACAATAGACACTCTTTTGTTCTTAATGACTGAATAAATACCACTGATATTAATGATACTTTCACTCAAATGTAACTGACAATAGAATCAATCAATCAATCAATCAATCAAACAATCAAACAATCAAAATTTCTTAGCACATTAATTGACATTTTTAGGCCATCGTCTTGTTTGTGAGTTATTACGGGTCAGATTAAAGTCATTCAGTTCCCGTGAATAATATAAATCTAACAAGTCTAATAATAGTGAGCTGGGATTTCTCTGAAAAAAAATCAATCAATCAATCAATCAATCAATCAATCAATCAATCCCCCCCCCCACTGCTTTAAACAATATTTTGGTTTTAATATTTTCACATATACATTTATATTCAAGGTGTTCAAACATATGTATATGTTTATAACATTAATTCCAACATCTTGATTTGTTTGGTGTGTAAAAGGCATGATTCTGGAAAATCAATAAATAAAAATAAGCAAACAAATAAACAATAAATTGGTTTTTAATTAAACTCATGAGCAGGGTCATTACTTAGCAGTTGTGTCTGTGATGAGTTGGTGATGAGTTAGTAATGAGTTGGTGAAGGGTTGGTGATGAGTTAGTGCTGAGTTGGTGATGAGTTAGTAATGAGTTGGTGAAGGGTTGGTGATGAGTTGGTGATGAGTTGATGAGTTGGTGATGAGTTGATGAATTGATGATGACTTAGTGATGAGTTGATGATGAGTTGGTAATGACTTGGTGATGAGTTAGTGATGAGTTGATGATGAGTTAGTGATGAGTTGGTGATGAGTTGATGATGAGTTAGTGATGAGTTAGTGATGAGTTGATGATGAGTTAGTGATGAGTTGGTGATGAGTTAGTGATGAGTTAGTGATGAGTTGATGATGAGTTAGTGATGAGTTGATGATGAGTTGGTGATGAGTTGATGATGAGTTAGTGATGAGTTGATGATGAGTTGATGATGAGTTAGTGATGAGTTGATGATGAGTTAGTGATGAGTTAGTGATGAGTTGATGATGAGTTGGTGATGAGTTAGTGATGAGTTGGTGATGAGTTGATGATGAGTTGATGATGAGTTGGTGATGAGTTAGTGATGAGTTGATGATTAGTTGGTGATGAATTGGTGATGAGTTGGTGATCAGTTAGTGATGAGTTGATGATGAGTTAGTGATGAGTTGATGATGAGTTGGTGATGAGATAGTGATGAGTTATTGATGAGTTGGTGATGAGTTATTGATGTCACTCACCAGCACGTTGCCCTGCATTTTAGCTGTCTCTATTAAACTCTTCTCTTTCATCATGTCTCGGTTTGTCCTGGTTTCTCTCCTCTCCCTCTCTCCTCTCCCTCTCTCTTCTCACGGTTCCTCTCAGCTCTTTTATCTCTGTGTCTCTCTCTTTGATGTTTAAATCACAACACGCTTTCCAAATCCGTTATTTCTCACGTGGAATGTGTGACAGGAAGCTCCGCGGCGCACACTCGCTCTCCACGTCTGTTATCCTGCCAAGCGATTCCCCTGCAAGCAACAGCAGCATGGACTCGACAGAGCAGAGCGCGTGCAGTCCCGCTGCATAATGATCCTGCTGATGACGGAGTAGAGGAGCTACCGCCCAAAACACACAAATAAATAAATAAATAACCGCCCTAAACACAAACAGGCTCAGCAATGCGTTGGACCTTTACTGGACTTTAACTGTAACTTCATCCCTGTTGGATTCTAATCATTGGCAAATTGCAGTGGACATACTGTAATAGAAAAATAATCAACTTCAGGATGGTAACAGTATCTCCATTTCATTACTCCACGCAGACACTGATTAGTTTCCTATAACAGCACCACACACGATGTGTTATTTCTTTCTCACAGCAGGTATTGCTGTTGTTCTCCTGTAATAAATGTTTAAAAATGTAAAACTGCAGTAAACATGTGACCTGGTCAACAATGTTAAAGTCAGTAAAAATAAACACAGCAAATATTTCAGTAGAAAGCTGGAATCTTTTCTTTCCTGATGTTTCTGCAGCAGATCACCCGAGTCCTCAAGCTGATTCTCGCCCCTGTCACAGCGGGCAAACACGAGCAAGCTATCGACAGAAACACGAGTGCACTTCCTGTACTGTAGGAAAGAGACAGGAAGACCGGAGAGGCCCTGCGGTGGAGAACCTTAACGTCTTTTCACAAAACAAGCTTAAAGTGACGGTGTGAACGATCCCTCCAGCAGGAGGTCAGAACACACACACACACACACACACACACACACACTGCTGATTTCATATCCATCTATCTAAAACACACACACAGGTTTAGCAGAGATAGAGCTCACCTGCAGTAGTAAATTATTCTGTATTAAAAGTGCAGCAGGTTTGCTAGATGAAGTTCTCTATCAAGAGCAGGAACTTGACGCATGACTGTGTGTGCATGTGCAGAAGCAGCGCCAACGTGAGCGGCACTGTTTACACACTCAAGTACTTCTGGAGGATTAAAAGTGACATCCACTCTACAACACATCAGAGCCAAAACATCTCTGTCCAGCTGCGTTCCACGTCAAACTGTAAAATAGTTAGCGACTAAACCATCGCTGATGGGCTTTATCTCTCTTTAAACTTTCTGCTGTCATCGTGATTGTCGTCATGAGCTGTGTCTCAGATAGTATCTCTGACCTTACATTCACAAGTACTTGCTAATTTAGTACGTCCAGTAGTATGCAAAACAGGCTACATGAGAGGTTTTTAAAATTCCAACACTAAACGTAACAGGTAAACCTTAGTATACTTTGTACTCAAAAATAATCTAGAATAGTGCATTAGTGTGTGATTTGAGACACAACGTGAGTTTGTTGTTATCCTGCCCTGTTGTGTATGTGGAACTGAGATAGCATTAATATCACAAGCCACGCTTCAGCTAACCACAGGATGCGTGCGGCAGCCATCTTGTGTACAAATATGAGGAGTTGAAAGCGAGTATAATCCAAGCATGAAGTGGCACCGGACATTAAAACAGCACATTAAAACTGAAAGTACATGGAAGTGTGTAACACTAACACATGATCTAGTGAATTCATTAGAAACATTAAGATTTTTCTGTCATTCTATAAGTGGTAGGTTCAAGAAATATACATCGCTAACTACAATTTTCATTTTAATTAAAGAACAAAACAAATTAACTTCATTTACTTTATTTTAACGTTAATTAAATGCTACAAAAACTCTTCTTGACTGCCTGATCAGGACTGTGTGAACGGTGTGATTGACAGCAGTGTCTCCACGGCAACATAAACAACTGGTCTCAGTGCTAGTGCTGGAAAAGCGGCAAGTGGGGCTTCCACAGTGCTTTTGTTTTTACACGCGAGTCATGAGCGCCGGAGTATTGTGTGCATGTCACTCACTGAAAGCGGATTATGGATTGTGTCACTCCAACGCTACTTCCTCTTCCAGATAGGTTAAAAAGCTGAAATAATCAGCAGAGCAACGTGAGCAGGATTATTAACCATTTAGGGCTGGGGTATCAGATGTTTGTATCAGAGCAGTATCGGTATTGATGCATCCCTAAAAGGGTAAATATACTATATTTTACATACAGAAAAAAAAACGACGTCCAAACAGAATATACTTTCCTTTTTAATTAAATGGAACGCATGCATTAATACCAGCAGAAAGAACTTGCCATATTACTTTTGCTCCATGTCTCTGATTATTCCGGCTCATTTGTAAAGTTGTAGCTGCAATGCTAATCTCATTGTACAAATCTGTTCCACCAATTTCCAACCAGATGTGGCCTGAATCACAAAGTGAGGCAGGGAAATGTTAAAGCAGAAGCTACTGGCTGCCTGACAGAAGATCAGGACAGAAAAAAATAATAAATGCATGCTTGGGGACGCTCGTCTCTGAGAAGAAAGCCCAGCACTTTAACATGAATATTGTATTAATCAAATGTGCACAATCGATATCTGGCAGCATTATGGAATACGGAATGAATCCCTCGAGGGACGGACACAATCCTTTATTCAGCATCAGCAGGAAAATAATGCAGTTGTGAGGCGTTTTTGCACATTACAGTCCATAGTTACTGGTTTTATTTAACAGTAATGCATGAAATGTTGAGTAGAGTGTTAGAAAAGACGCACTGCGGAACACAGGTTCCTCTGAGATATGATCAGTGTGTCACAACTCTCCACTAAGACTTTCATAAAAAGCTTCACGGTTCCAGCTAGCGTCCGGGACAATAAAGGCACCGGTGTGCCACTCTGACATTTCATCAATAACTTCATTATTCACAGCCGTCCTCCAGTCCTCAATATCATCTTTTCTCTCACTGATGAAGCGAGGGACGTCTGAAGACACTGAACGGAATCCGAAAAGCCCCTGAGCTCTGCTGCCTCATATTAATCTTATTTAGCACTATTACTGTCCCTTTTAGCAGCAGAAATTCAGTGATTCGAAAAACGCTCCAGGATCCAGCGTCCTTAATATCTTGAATATCATTAAATATCACTCTAACCATTCATTTATGAAGCAGATGCGTGTATAAAACGAAGCGTACGCATCTAGCAAACACATATCTGTGCAGTTGAAGCTGGACTGCTTTGTTCAAGCATTCAACAATAATGCTTCTGCCCAGTCCTGAGGTTTAAGCTCACAACCTTCCAGTTACTAGCACAAAACCTTCACAACTGAGTCTACATTATACTTCTGGGATAGCGTTAATGCTTTATATTACGTTTCCCCTAACTAACCTTATTTACTGTTTTAATTATCAGTCTACAATGGCATCCTAAGGCATCTAGACAAATTTGCACCTTGGTCTCGTAGGTTCATGAAGTCAGGAAATTTCCCATTTTCATTCAGCAGAACTGATGAAGAACCTGAGATGAGTGAAAAAAAAATGATTATAAGGCTCCAAATACAGCAACCTTCATTTATTGCTATCGCTACACATCTCACTGACCTGGAATAAACTCTGGGCCACATTCAGAGTGACAGACCTGAGTCCAAAAGTTACAGTGAGAGATTTGTCTCCTTTACGTCAATATTTAGGTGGAGAAAGTTCCTGGTATTCAGAGTCAGGTTACACACATGCTGAAGTGTTTTTTTCTGGATGCACCTTTCAGATTATTAAAACCACCTGCGTGTCGTTCATGCCTCTGAGGTTGCCAGTTGTTTCTTGAGTAGAAGCAAGTGTTTGAAGTGTAAAATATCAGGGATAGAAAACGTGAACTGAAGAAGGAAAAAGCCTCTTTTTAATCTTTGCTGTCAAATATAATACGGTGTAACATAAATGCCAGAGACAATTTAAAAATGAAAAACAAAACACTTAATTGATGATCTGTGAATGAGAAGATGGCGAGTCTTGAAATAAATCTAATAGGAGTCTAATGTATATTATTGTATATTACTGCATGAATAGTTGTAATGATCACATTAGTCACTGGTTCAGTTGAACAAAATGGCTTCCGCACTCCTTATTCAACAGCACATGGAATAGCACTTGATCCAGCACATACTGTTCTTTTACATTTGAATGTTTTATTTCGTGTTTCAACAGTTACTTGTGCACGCAAATTAATGAAGCCTCGAGATAGTAAGCAACCCTTCTGTAACTTAGTGTTCAAGTCTGTGGTTACGTCTGAGATCTCAGTGCCGAGGTGCACAATTTTGGTATTAAATTTTCAATATCCTGAATACAGTCCTTTGTGAGTGACTACAGAACAACCAGGGAATATTAGCAAATCTGAAAATGTCTTAATAATCCTCCTTTGTGTCTCACTGCTAGCAAGGTTCCAGCAGATTCTGTTCAGCCATGACCTCTATCAACACTATTCAGTGTGTTAAACCTGCTTTGACCTTCTCCAGACTTTCCTTCGTGTTAACATGAATAAAAAGTTCATCTCTCTCTCTGTTTCTTTTTTGGATATCTAATAAAATCCCCAAATTTATCTCGGAAGACAGGCAGCCAGGTAACCCTCAGTCTCGTTCCCTTCAGGAATAAAGATAATAATTATGCTAGCTAATGAATAGAGCTGAGGATGAATAGTGTGCGGATGTGCATTAATCAGAGTCTTTACACATGCTCTCCACTCGTTATTAATACCTCATTATCACACAAAGAAGCAAAAATGCGATGAAATCAGATCGGCAAAACAACGACGCATTCACATCGCCACAGTTATATAACTGGCACGTTTGTCATCTGTAATACTAATGTTCAGTTCTGTCGCTCTGAATTCGTATAATTTTCATTGTGCAGGAGAGTACGAAGCTCAGCGTCTGTGCTTTCTGGTCCTGACTGACACTGAACAAAGGGAAAATAAAAATCTGAGCAGATATTCAGCAGACGCAGCACAGATATGAGCTCGGAGGTTTGATGTGTAAACACTGCAGCACTCAGAAAGTTCATTCAGCTCTGTCTCTGCATCAGCACACACTGAATTACACACACACTCACACACACACACACACACACACACACACACACACACACACAGACACTAAATAACAAATCACTTTCCATTTAGCTGAAGAGGGCCGTAAGCATTAGATACAGAAGGAAAGGAATAAAAGCAGGAGATGTATTAATATTTTTATCATTTTTTTCAGTGTGTAAAAGTTAAACAGACATATTCTTCTTATTATTATTATTATTAGTAGTAGTAGTAGTAGTAGCAGTTATTAATATTGTTGTTGGGACAGGCTATGTGTCCTTAATGCAAATAAATATTGTATCATAACTTTTAATAGATCTAAAATAAAGACAGTAACTGATATATATATATATATATATATATTTTTTTTTATAAGTAGGAGTGAAGCATGGTGGTGGTAGTATTACACTTAGAGTTGCCATTGGTCTCTTGGTTGCTTCTATGACTAATGACCTATTTGAGATTTTATATCATGAATCTACACAAAATAAGCATAATATTGAAATGGGAGAAAAAAAAATATAGTTTACAAAAGCATTTACAAGTAAAAACCTTAAAAGTTGTCACTGCATTCCTGGTAGAATCAGGTTTTGTTTGAGAACATAATTACATAAACAGAACCATGAAGACCAAGGAGTGAGCAAAACAAGCCCGGGGCAAAGTTCTGGAAAAATATCAACCAGGGTTTGGATATACAAAATACCCCAAACATCCCACAGATCAACATTAATTCCACTTTTCTAAAGCAACCAAGAAGAGAAGCGTAACGCTGAATATGATGCTACCATCACCAGGCTTCACAGTGAGGATGGTGTGTTAAGCATGAAAATCATTACAGTACTAATCACTGTGGCAGATTTAATAGCTAAGAAATAAAAGTTAAAAATAAGTAAGTAAATTGTACATTTTATTTCTAAAGCACATTTGAAATAATAGCCTTTGTCCAAAGTACAGGACAAAGTGCTATATACTGTATATTATAAACCTTACTGTCACTTAGCCAAATGATCTGCCTGACACACAGCCTGCCTATGAAGGCTGATGTCCCATTGACAGTTAACTCGGTTTATGTTTAGTCAATACTGTAGTCGAGATGTTCACTTCAATAAAGCTCTCAAGATCTGTTCAGAAAATAAAAGTAGAATGAGAGATTTGTCTGCGAGAGCCTTGCATGTATTAACAACAATTAAACACCATTTAGCATGATGTATCCGTGCATTTTCCACACAGCACTGACGTGAGGAGAGCTCATGAGGTTATTAACACCCCCCCCCCACACACACACACACACACACACACATACACATATACACACACTGCCATCCAATATACCCCCTGCCCCCCCACCCCCCACTGTGAGTAAAGCTCAGACGTTCCTCTGGAACAGCAGGGTGTATGGGGCTTATATCCTTCTCATTAGCGGCTTCAGGCTTCAGGCTCATCTGTTTGAGAGATTACAGTGAAAGCAGAGTGTGGTTTATATTAGAAACAGAGCTCATAGCGTATCTCCGAGCTCAGTTCTGGGGTTGCATTGGAGCCATCAATAATCTCCGGGTAATCTCGCGGGCACTGCCGAGCGAATGCTAATGAACGCCTGCTTCACACACGCCTCTGCAAGCACCACACTCTCTGCAAAGGTCTCGTAAATAATTAAAAAGTCTAACGACGGGTGTCAGGGTGGTAAATATCGTCTGTCAGCAGGGCACATCCCTCAGTAGCAGGGGATGAAAAAAACCCACATCTGTTTAGCTGAAAAGTTATTTTCGGAAAGTCTTTCACTTTTTTTGTGTGTCCAATCAAATCAGGTCCTGATATTTTACTAAAAAATGTATGTCCAATCAAATCAGGTCCTGATATTTTACTAAAAAATGTATGTCCAATCAAATCAGGTCCTGATATTTTACTAAAAAATGGACATCTAATCAAGTCAGGTCCTCGTGTTTTATCATAAAAGTGTATGTCTAATCAAATCAGGACCTGATATTTTATTTAAAAAATGTATGTCCAATCAAATTAGGTCCTCATGTTTTATTTAAAAAAATATGCATCCAATCAAATCAGGTTCTGACATTTTATTTAAAAAAATTACGTCTAATGAAATCAGGTCCTCGTGTTTTATTACAAAAATGTACTGTCCAATCAAATCAAGTCCTGATATTTTATTTAAAAAATGTGTGTCTAATCAAATTGGGTCTTCATGTTTTATTTTTAAAAAATGTACATCCAATCAAATCAGGTCTTCATGTTTTATTTAAAAAATGCATGTCTAATCAAATTGGAGCCGCATGTTTCTGACTGGGAAACACTCTGCTTTAAAGATTCCCCCAGAGCCAGAAGGAGTCTCCAGTGTCAGCTCTTTATCACAGTCAGTTGCTGTGGTATGAGAGGAATAAAACACTTGGGGATGTGCTGTTAGAGGAAACTAATCAGGAACTTCATCACACCACCCCGCCACGCGGTATTTTCCTCTAACAGCACCACACACAGTGTTTATTACTTATTCATTGCCCACGGACAATAAAGATACCTTGATCGATATAATCATCTCATTTTAAGCTAATGAAGCTGTGTGTGTTAGTGCTCAGTAAAACATTGATTGTGATCAGGAGGATCCACGCTTCCATCTCCAATAAAACCCCTGGAGAAGGTTCCCATGGCGTGTGTCAGCCGTAGAAACAGAGCGGCTTCCTGTTTACGGCCTCTGTAAGACACGAGCGACGGTCAGGCGTAATATCCAACAGATCGATGCCGTTAACAGCTGGGACCGTCTGCACCTTCTGAGCATGCTCAGTGCGTCTCTTTGTGAGTTATACGACATCGATTTTTAGCAGGTCGATAAAACACTCTGGCGCAGTTATAGGAAGATGAGTGGCCTATCATATGCATTGCAGTGCAGCGCTGCACATCCCCAAAGCAGTCCACTGATTGGAACGTTTAAGTGGGAAGTGTGTGAAGTGAAGCCAGAGGAAGTCTTCCAAAGACGAGCTGAGCAAAATCCCAAAAGAGCACACAATCCAAACACCAGGCAAAGGGTCAAAATACCAAATTCATCTTACTCCAAATAGAACTGAAAGACTAATCACTTCTTTTTTTGGATTAGCAGTAGTAAGGAAGTGATGAAATTATGATAGCTAGCTACATATTGCCGCTAATGTAGCTGACTTTGCGCCATATTCAGAGTCGAGTTAAAGAGGATTTAACACCCAAAATCTGTATTCAGACCTCAGATGTAACTACAGGCTTAAGCGCTATTCAGAAGTTATGCAAACGTTACGCACGTAGGGGCGGAGTTTATCTAAGACAGAGGCGTGTCTCAATTCTGACCGTAAACGCATTTTTTTCTTGCGTGATCTAAAAGATTATTTTATTTGTACAAGACATCAAAATAGTGAATTAAAAGTGTGATAAAATCTCCTACATCCTGCACGCGTTATGCTTTCGTTCCTTAAGTAACTGTCAGAGCACGACATAAAAAAAAAATTAATGAAAATGTGAAATAACAGTCTGTGCTGGATCAAGTGCTATTCTACGTGCTGCAGAATAATGAGTGTGGAAGCCATTTTGTTCACTTCAGCCAGTGATAATTAGGACTACGCTGGTTGTGTACTGGTTGTGTATTGATTGTACACTAGACTCCTATTAGAATTATTTCTACACTCGCCATCTTCTCATCCATATATCAACATCTCAGTGTTTTATTTTATCTTTTTTTATTTTTTACTTAAGCCGACTCTGAATACGAGGAACTTTCCCTACGTAAATATTGTACCTTCTGAGCCGAAGTCTCTGACTGAATCCGTACAGACTGAGCGCTTATATACACCACAGCACTAATGTGTAATTTGTAATTGTTGTCATTGTTGTGTTACACTGTGTTTCATCTTGAAGCCGGGTGTGTGTTTCAGCGCAGTGTTTGTGTTTATCAGTCATCTGAAGTGCAGTTAATCATGTCCATCCTCCACATCACACACACACACACACACACACACACACACACACGGATCAGAGGAATAAAAGCATGAAGAATCTTTGATCTCTGTTTGGATATCAATTGAATGAAAGCGAGAAGAAAAGAAAAAAGAGCTGCAATGATGCAAAAGTGATGTTTAGACTAACAAGCTGGATCGGGACGCTCGAGCCGAAGAGACTCAGTGAGAGAAATGACGACCATGTGGAGTTTAAAGAGATATCTCTGAGTGCGCTACATTAATAGTGATGAATAATAAATCGGCTGAAACGCTCCAACAGGTCTGCGCTCTCTCTCTCTCACACACACACACACACACACATTCATTATACCTGCATCCATTAGTACACCCAAGTCCAATAATAATAATAATAATGCAGAATAATAATCACATCTCTCTGATTTAAAAGAACACCTAACGTCATTTGTAATGTTTTTTCGACATTTCGATACAATTCTGTGTCCATAATGTCTCATATCAATGTCTTTAATTCCTTCTATAAACTACTCTAATGTATTCTCTGAATGTCTGTAATGTCTATAATCTATTCTATTAACTTCTATATATGTCTCTTATAACCTGTCTAACGTCTGTCTTCCAGAAAAGTCTCTAGCTATTATAATGTATGCTATAAACTTCTCTAATGTCTATAAAAGATGCACCATTATAATGCATGTAATGTCTATTACGCCTTAAACTTCCATAATGTTTTCTATTTCAGTAAACCTCGGGAATGTCTAATTCCTCCTATAAACTTCCACAGTACATTCAGTCCACTTCTATAATCTCTATAACACAGCGCGTTTATTTCTCGCATGTCTATAATGTCTCATAAACTTACTTTCTATTTTCTATAACATTATATAAACTCCTATAATGTCTATAATGGCTTCTATAGATATCGCTAATGTCTCATACATTCTACACATTTTGATACACTTCTAAAATGTATATAATGTATATAATATTGTACAATATAATAACATAGAATAATATGTCATATATAATGTATATACGGTCTTGTAGAAACTACTGTTAATGTCTATAATGCCTTGTAAAGATTTCAGTAATATTTATAATGCCTGTTTGTTTTAAATGTCAGTCTCTGATATCTTCTATAAACATCTATACATTTCTACAAATGTTTCTGTGTAAACGGACATGTCAATAATTCCTTCTATAAAAGTTTTATGCAGTCTTTAATGCCTTCTCTACATTGCTACATTGCTATATTGCTTACCGGTTATAACATTTTATGTCTTCTATAAACTTCTATAAGGCTTTATATGCATTCTATGAATGTTGATAATGTGTATAATGACATATAAATGTCAGGAGTCTATAGAATACCTTTTTTAAACCATGTCAATAATTTATTCTATGAACGTCTGTAATCTCTTCCATTAACTTCTATAATATATAATATTATTATTAATATTATTATTTATAATATCCAGAATGTCTGTCTGGTTTAAACATCTATGTCTAAGATGTCATCTATAAACTTCTAAAGTGTTTTCTTTACATTTCTGTAAAGTTCCGTAATGTCTATAATGTCGTATACGAAATGTCCCTAACATCTATAATGCATTTAATGTCTGTAATGTGTCTTATAGCTATCTTAGCATATAGTGATAATGTTTAATGTTGTGTATAAATATCGGTAATGTCTATAATACATTCGATAATTTCTATACACTTCTAGAATGTATGTAAAGTGTAGATGGTCTTTTTTATAATGTCAGTCTGTGTGTGATCTGTCCTATACATTTCTATACAAGAGCTATAATGTGTGTAATACCTCCTATAAACTTGTATAATGTCTACAATGTGCTCTATTCACTCCTGTAATGGCTATCATATGCTTTCTATAAAGTTTTATAAAGTCAACAATACATTCTATGAAGTTAAAATGTACTGCTTATAATGTTCAAAATAACTTTATAGTGTCGATAAATATGTATAATGCCTGTATGTTATGTTTATGATGACTTTATAATGTCTATAAATATGTATAATGTCTGTATGTTATGTTTATGATGACTTTATAATGTCTATAAATATGTATAATGTCTGTATGTTATGTTTATGATGACTTTATAATGTCTATAAATATGTATAATGTCTGTATGTTATGTTTATGATGACTTTATAATGTCTATAAATAT
>CM040975.1:31757602-31795053 GCA_022985145.1 Pangasius djambal | reverse complement strand
AGAGAGAGAGAGAGAGAGACAGAGAGAGAGAGACAGAGAGAGAGGTAGAGAGAGAGAGACACAGAGAGAGGCAGAGAGGCAGAGAGAGAGAGAGAGAGAGAGAAAGAAACAGAGAGAGAGAGAGAGAGAGAAAGAAACAGAGAGAGAGAAAGAGAGAGACAAAGAGAGAGGCAGAGAGAGAGAAAGAAACAGAGAGAGAGAGAGAAAGAGAGAGACAGAGAGAAAGAAACAGAGAGAGAGAAAGAAACAGAGAGAGAGAGAAACAGAGAGAGAGAGAGAAAGAAACAGAGAGAGAGAGAGAGAAACAGAGAGAGAGAGAGAAAGAAACAGAGAGAGAGATGTGGCAGGAGAAACAGAGCTGTATGAAACACTGCTCATCTCGATGAATTCCTCTGAATATTCACAGAGACCTCTAGTGGTCTGTACCTCCATCATCTGAAATGAAGTGTGTGGATGTGTTTTAGAGAGCAGCTGTACCTGAGACTGAGTGAACATCATCTCTCGAAAAGGTTACATCTCTCACCAGTCTGCTTAAAGTTCCCCCTAAACTCTCCAGACTCTTCCAAAATGATCCACAATCATCATTCTGGTTTTATAGATCCGAGTCTTTCCCATTAAACAGAGACTTTCTCAGTACTTGCGTAGAACCCAAACCACCTGGGGGCGGGGCTACTCATGAGCTTCACTGCAAGGACCAATCACGTCTGAGATTAGAGAATAACATGGTACCTGGAAATGTTTAGCCACAGAACCCGTGTGCTAAGCTAGCTAACTAACAAAATGCTGGTTGCTATAGTAACATTATATTTATACTCATAAGTATATGTTTTTATAAACACTGAGACTCTGAAACTGAAAATGATCCCGGACAATTGTGAGCTAGTTCACTAGCAGTTAGCGAGGTAGAGACATTATGAAAAAATATAAATAAATATTAATAATATTTAATGTATATAAAAATAATTCTATTTTATAGATTAATAAAGAAGTAATAGATGATATAATATATTATAATAGATTACAAACATAAATAACAACGTATATTTTTAATTAATTGCAAAAAAGAAAAAAAGAAAGGAAAAAAAACAGTGCATTAAAATACATTCATGGATCTGAACATATCATTATTAATATTATATAAACACACACACACACACACACACACACACACGTTGCTGGTGTTATGGTGTTAAAGTAAAGTCCGAGTGATCGGTGCACTAAACGCTAACACACTGGAGGAAATGTTAGCGTGGATCAGATTAGCCTTCATGCCGGAGCAGCAGTGCGGGATAAAGAGTGTAAATAATGCTGTAGGCTTTAACCGCCTTTAGAGGACAAGATACACTCCTTTGTCTGTGTTATATCAATGTGTGTGTGTGTGTGTGTGTGTGTGTGTGTGTGTGTGTGTGTGTGTGTGTTATCTGACAAGCTTCCTGAGCAGCCCCTTGATAATAAGTAGATTATGTTAAAGGTTATTTGTCACCTCCTGTAAAATATCACCGTGTCTCACTCACAGTGATCCCTTAAAGTCATCTTAAGCCACACACACACACACACACACACACACACACACACACACAGGTGACAGGACATATTCTCGAAGGCCTCACAGATAACACACTTACTCACTCTTCTCTGTGTGATAATAATCACTCCAGTGCTGCGGTGTGTCCGCCTCATTTAGCACTGATACTACACACACACACACACACACACACACACACACACACCCTGCTACGCGCCATGGTTGTACATGCATGTGAATATTAGTGAGTGTTTAATGGTAGACAGAATATTACCAGCAGAAGCTTTCAGCCACAGAGTCTGCGTGCTAAGCTAGCTAACTAACAAAATGCTGGTTGTTATAGTAACATTTTATTTTATATATTTTTGTGTTTGTATGTAAATCAGTGAGAAAATGATGTAAATCGAGACTCGGACACTAAAACTAACCTATAACTATAATGAGAAACTAACCTATAACTATGGTAAGCTAGTTCATTAGCAGTTTGCGAGTTAGCTAAATCAGCTAATGTTAGTGATATTAGGGTGGGTGGGATTGTGGGAGGGCACAGGGGCGTGTCTGAATTTGCATATTCATATATGTTCATAGACACTGGCATTTTTTTAAAGGTTTAGGGATGAAATATAATAATTAAAAAAAATATATATGTAGAAAATAGATTGCATTTATTTCCTTATTTCCTACACAAGCATCGTTTAACCGAAATGTTTAGGAAATTTCAAAGTAAACCATGTGATATTAAACATTCTTCGTGGATTTCCTGCTGGTGAATATATATATAGAATATGATGGGTTCCTCAGGGGTTCTCTGAGCAGCTACTGGCTCTACATTTGTTAATGGGTTCTAACGGGAAGCATTGCTGAAAGTCACAGTTAAACCATGTTAAACCGCTGCTAAACGAAACTACACTGAAGCTTGGACAGGTGCAGTTTGGTCCGGGAGCGCATCCAACCCAGGTTCTGGATGTTCTACAGTACAGGAGCCTGTATGATCTTTTCCATCATCTCTACTGCAATCATTACAAGCTTGGATAAGTTTTAAAACTCTTTGCATTCAGTAACAGGAATAAAATGAATAAAGGTAGTGACGGATGAGTTTCCTCGTCCCTGGTGTGGTACCTGTTTTATACCTCGAATGCCATCGGTATGTTACCTGTGAAGATACGCGCGGTGCCCCTAATTATCGATTCATGTAAAGATTTAGCGCTGCATCAGTGTGTTAGGGATTGTAGAGGAAACAGATGCAAGTGCAGAGTTTTGTCGTATAAAATGCAAAACAACCAAAACAGAGAAAATAAAAACCTTAACAATGGATACAAGGGAAAAAGCATGCAGACTCTGGGCGAGGCTGTCGCACACACGGCAACACACACACACGACAACACACACACACGACAACACACACACACAACAACACACACACACGACAACACACACACACGACAACACACACACACGACAACACACACACACGACAACAGCGAAAGCTTGACACGGAGCTGCTGGGAAACTAGACCTTATATAGACGTGTGAATCAGGGTGAAATGAGACCCAGTGGTTAGGACACGTGACGTGCAGGGGCTGATGGGACGTGTAGTTCAGCGCCCCTTTGGCACCGTCGTTAACACCGTGCTCTTTTAGGCCCAGTTATGTACATTAAAGGTCAATATTCTTTTTATAATGAATATATATTTATAATAATGTAGAAATATCTGTAGAACATAATAAAAATAATGATTGACGCCATGGCCTCGGCACAAGTGTAGCCCATGGCTGAGAATTCCCATTCGGAAAACTGAGTTATGATCCGGAATGCTTGTTTGTGTGTGAACTGGCCTCTTGTCTGTCATTTTATAGACACGCCCCCAATCCCACCTCACTCTGCCCCAGAGGCACCCGAGAGGGCACTTTATCACATTTTATCTACCAGAGAGGCAGTCTAGAGGGCAGTTTCTCACGTTTTATCTACCTCAGAGGCAACCTCCTACCATAGAAGCACCTTAGTGGCCACTTTATCACGTTTTATCTACCCCAGACGCAGCCTAGAGGGCACTTTATCACATTTTATCTACCCCAGAGGCAGACTAGAGGGCAGTTTCTCACGTTTTATCTACCCCAGAGGCAGTCTAGAGGGCACTTTCTCACGTTTTATCTACCCCAGAGGCAGTCTAGAGGGCACTTTCTCACGTTTTATCTACGCCAGAGGCAGCCTATAGGGCACTTTCTCACGTTTTATCTACCCCAGAGGCAGTCTAGAGGGCACTTTCTCACGTTTTATCTACCATAGAAGCAGTTTAGTGCCCACTTTATCACGTTTTATCTACCCCAGAGGCACCCTAAAGGGCACTTTACCATATTTTGTCTACTATAGAAGCACCTTAGATGTCACTTTATCACATTTTATCTACCCCAGAGGCAGCCTAGAGGGCACTTTATGATGTTTTATCTACCCCATAGGCACCCTAGAGGGCACTTTATCATGTTTTATCTACCCCAGAGGCAGCCTATAGGGCATCTTTCTCACGTTTTATCTACCCCAGAGGCAGTCTAGAGGGCACTTTATCACATTTTATCTACCCCAGAGGCAGTCTAGAGGGCACTTTCTCACGTTTTATCTTCCCCCGAGGCAGTCTAGAGGGCACTTTCTCACGTTTTATCTACCCCAGAGGCACCCTAAAGGGCACTTTACCATATTTTGTCTACTATAGAAGCACCTTAGATGTCACTTTATCACATTTTATCTACCCCAGAGGCAGCCTAGAGGGCACTTTATGATGTTTTATCTACCCCAGAGGCACCCTAGAGGGCACTTTATCACGTTTTATCTACCCCAGAGGCAGCCTATAGGGCACTTTCTCACGTTTTATCTTCCCTCGAGGCAGTCTAGAGGGCACTTTCTCACGTTTTATCTTCCCCCGAGGCAGTCTAGAGGGCACTTTCTCACGTTTTATCTTCCCCCGAGGCAGTCTAGAGGGCACTTTCTCACGTTTTATCTTCCCCCGAGGCAGTCTAGAGGGCACTTTCTCACGTTTTATCTACCATAGAAGCAGTTTAGTGCCCACTTTATCACATTTAGTCTACCCCAGAGGCACCCTAAAGGGCACTTTACCATGTTTTGTCTACCACAGAAGTACCTTAGATGTCACTTTATCACATTTTATCTACCTTAGAGATACCCTAGAGGGCACTTTATCACATTTAATCTACCATGTTGGCATCCTAGTATGCATTTTTGTCACTGTTTATCTACTCTAGAGGGCACTTTATCACATTTAATCTACCATATTGGCACCCTAGAGAGTACTGTCATGTTTTATCTACCATAGAGACACCTTAGAGGGCACTTTATCACATTTAATCTACCATATTGACATCCTAGAATGCATTTTTTTCACAGTTTATTTACCATAGAGTGCATTTTTATCAGTATATTTCTGAGACAGTAATATGGACTACGAGCTGAAACATTGTACACAGTTATTTACAGTTCATTTTGAAATGCTTGTTTTTCTTTATTTCAGATTCACTTTGTGGCTAAAGTTAATGAAGGACCCAGATCGGAGTTAGTGCCTGATGCGCCGCTAATACAGATCACTGCATGCTTTTTAAAAATACTCAGAGTGTGAGTGGAAAGGAGGAAAATGTGATGGCTGAAAAAGTCAGCAGGATTTTCCAGGTGCCGCAATTTAGGAATATGTTAATCACCCAAAGTGTATTTCTGCACATGTTGATCCATTATTTATCAGCGCGTTAATGAAATCAGAGGTTCAGATTTACATATCCCAAGCCAAGAACAGAGCGTGCAGAACAGCAGACGTTTATTTCCAGGCCGACTGAAATGTTCTGCAGTGACATATTTTTCAGATTCAGATTCATGAATATTTGATTGACTTTGTGTGGTGAAATAAATAGAAGCAATTAAAAGAACAGTCAAGATTTCAGTGTTTAAGATCAATTTTATGAAGAAAAAAAAAGCAAAACAAAATAAAAAAATGTCTCCTTTTCTTCCTTTCTAACAAACAACAATGAATACCATGTACATTTCCCCTAAATTAAACAAGAATTCAACCAGTGACCATTCTTCTGACTACTAAAAAATCTCTCAAGAGTTCTTTGGATTGTTACTGGGTCTAGTTCTAGTTCTTAAGGGGTTCTCTTTGGAACCATTTCTGAAAGGCACCTTTTAAATTTCCCTTAAAGAGCCTTCAGTTAAAACAGATCGTATCCAGTGAAACTGATTCCCACAGCATCACACTAATGCAAAACTGGTTCTATGAGCGTTCTTTGGATGGTTAATGTTTTAGTTTTCTTAAGCAGCCCTATCTGGAACCTTTTCATGAAAGGTTCCCTCTCTGAAATGGATCATCAAGGGCTCTTTGGGTACTAGTTCTTAAGGTTTTTTTAAATTTAAGGGAGACCTTTAAAGATTCCTCTAGGAATTTTTTTTTTTTTTTTTTACAACTGAACCTTGCTCAAGAACCCAGCAGTGGCAGGATTGGGGCTTGAACTCACAATATTCCAATCAGTAATCCAACATCTTAACCACTGAGCTACCACTGGCAGTGGAGCCTTTGACCAGTTAATAACAGGAACCAGATTAATAACACACCTGTATTCATTCAGTTACCAGGTGGGTTCTTTAGTTTGTCCCTCTGGGGAATCATACAGGTTTCCCTTTCAGAAGTAGTTCCTCAAAGAGTCTTTGGATGGTTAATGGCTCTAGTCTCAATTATTTATTTTGTTTGTTTTAATTGGTACCATTTCTGAAAGGGAGACCCTTAAAGATTCCTTTAGGAACCGTTTCCTCTAAAGTAAAACAGAATTCAACCAGCGAAATTGGTTCCAACAGCACCTACGCTATTACAAAAAAAAAAAAAAAAAAAAAAAAAAAAAGGTTCCTTGATGGTTCTTTGGATGGTTAAAAATTTTAGGTTTCATAGGGGTTCTATTTGGGACTATTTCTGGTTCCCCAGAGAGAAGAATTCAGCCAATGTTGAATTCCTCAAGGGTTCTTTGGTTGGTGAATGGTTCTAGTTTTCTTAGGTGGCTCTATTTGGAATTATCCTTTCAGAAATTTTTGGTTTATGGTCCTAGTTTTCATAAAAGGTACTATTTGGAATCTTTCCAAGTAGATCTTTATCTCCATCACAGCCATAGACAGCGTGCGGTACACAGAGGGACAAACTGAAGAACCCAGTTGGTAACTGACTGAACGTGGGTGTGTTATGAAACCAAGTTCCACACTGACAGACTTTTCAGGTCGAGACATTCATTCTCCTGAGGGACTCATTAAAACACTCCGGAGCTTCGATGTGTACACAGTATACTACGTGGGTCACTGAACAGAACAAACAGCTCACGCTGTTGGAGTAATAATAACTCTGCTACACCCTTAGAAAGCACTCTGAACTTGTTAACTCTACACGTTGGCTTGATTCTGATCGGTTCCTTTCCAAACTCTAATCAGTTCATTTGCAGGTTTTAGTGATAATTCCATACAAATCCTACAAACATTTAACCACTTGTTTTTGAGATATCGCGCTAATGAGAACTCAGATGGACATACAGGCGGATAACCCAAACTTTACGCCTCCACCTCCTAGTGACAGAGAGAAAACGGATTCAAAATGTGTGTGATCGTCGGTATGTTGAAGTTTTCTGTAAGGGGAAATGTGTTTATTTGGCATTTATGGAAGGAGTCTCCAGTGTCAGGGCTTTGTAACGGTCAGAGGTAAAGCTGCAACTTGACGTTTTCCGACATCCTCAGGACAGAGTTTATAGTTTATACTTTTTTGCGGTTTCTCCGTAACATGACAAGCTGCGTTTTTTTTTTGTCTTATTAACATCAAGAGAGAGAAAAAAAGAGACGCTGCTGAGGAAACGACTGTTCATAGCTGCTGTAAAGTAAGTGACAACAGGCACTAACTTGTTTTAAAGACGTTCCACAGCATTAAAGGTAGCTATAAACGGATAAAAAGTAAAAGAGTGGTAATGGCTTCCCATCAGTCCACGTCACACCTTATCCAGTCGCAGCAGTGTTTCAGTAACTCTCCAGTAAGCTCCTTTCACACAGGCTAGTGTATTGTGTTATATTATGTCTCTTTTTTGTAGACATTAGAGAAACACTTTACTGTGTGTGTGTGTGTGTGTGTGTGTGTGTGTGTGTGTGGTGAATTAACTGCCATGATGTAGTGGATATACACAGTGTCTGTGTAATACAGCTTTCAGTATGGTACAGAGAGAAAAACCTGATAAAAGGGTTTTTGCTTAATTTAAACAGTTTTGTTTGGGGCTTCTTAACATATGTGTCTGAGCAACTGTGCGCGCATACACACACACACACACACACACACACACACACGCACACACAGGATGCTAAATACCAGCAGAGAGAACACCATTATGGCACCATCTGTGTCTTCATTGCTTCACTGGTGATCAAAACGACAACAGTGAGTGCTGTTTCAGTGCTGTTTCACACACACACAATTCTCATACACAACCAGAACCAAAAAGAAGAGTGACATGCAGCACACACACACCTAGGCCCACAGGGACAACATTAGTCTCAGTAAGAAGAGTTACAGTCCTAAAATAGAGTTACACTGCTATTTTATAAGATCACTATTTGGCAGGAGGACGTGCTTTTAATCTTCTCAAATCATGGAAAACTACTATGCATGAATATTATTGTTATTATTACACCGTCCTGACATCTGAGGTTAGCTAATCAGAATCCGCAAAGAAAAAAAACAAAACAAAAAAAACAAAAAAACGCAGAAGCGATGCTGGAAATTCACCGAAGTTCACTTGATCAAGCCACTTACTTTCCCTCCTGTGGAGCATCTCCTGTACGCATTCGTTACTCCTACGGTTTGGTTCATATTCACACCTGTTTCAGTGCTGCAACACACACACACACACACACACACACACACACTGTAATGTAATAATCACATAAACTGACATCTCCTTTATTAATACAGTGTGAAGTTAATGATAAGAAATAGAGAGAAACCCAACCTGCTCGTTAATCCTTTAATCCACTCTTCGTTCTCCAACTTCTCTCGTGTGTTTCGATTTTTCTGAGTTTAGATTAAACCTGGGGAAAAAAATCCAGAAAACAAAATTTTCCCTCTCCTCTGTGCTCCAGAGTTTATCGCATCCCCAACAGATCCATAGGAGATGCAGCAGGAAACTTTAGAGCTGTGGCTACAGGTTCTTCCCCGATACCTCCATTCTTATACACACACATACACACACATACACACACACATGTGGTGAGACAGTGAAGGAAGCGGTGTGTGTGAGGGTGTGTGTGGATGATGCTGATCTGTGTGTGTGTGTGTGTGTGTGTGTGTATGTGTGTTTGTGTGTGGATGCTGATGCAGATGCGGCTGAGGAGCACAGTGAAGACTAAACACTGCAGAAGAATCTCCCTGCACTACGGAAAGCCAAAGAGTTCAAAAAGTGCTCAAAAACATGCTGTGTGTATCATGCACACACCCACATACACACACACACACACACACACACACACACACACACACATCAGCAGTTTCTTTTTAATGACGTCTCTGAGCTGATGTGAGTCATCTGGAAATTCTCCAACAACAACAACAACAATAATAACAATAATAATAATAATAATAATAATAATAATAATAAATCCTATATTTAACCAACTTTACAACACATGCTTATTACAAACAGGCAAATAAAAACTTATTGTGTGATTAATGTACAACTAATAAACACCGTAATTACGTGTATTTATAGCACATGTCTCTTTCTGTCTGTCTGTCTGTCTGTCTGTCTGTTTGTGTGTCTGTCTGTCTGTCTGTGTGTCTGTCTGTGTGTCTGTCTGTGTGTCTGTGTGTCTGTGTGTCTGTGTGTCTGTCTGTCTGTCTGTCTGTGTGTCTGTCTGTCTGTGTGTCTGTGTGTCTGTGTGTCTGTCTGTCTGTGTGTCTGTGTGTCTGTCTGTGTCTGTCTGTCTGTCTGTGTGTCTGTCTGTCTGTCTGTGTGTCTGGCTGTACTGGTGTTTAAGATGCAAACTTACATTCAGTGTAGATTGAAACACTGCACAGAATTAAACTGTATCTTTGTCTCAAATGGTGAACTACACACTATACACTAAACACTATACAGTATACACTACACACTACACGCTACACACTACACACTAAACACTATACGGTATACAGTACACACTACACGCTACACACTACACACTATACACTACACACTAAACATTATACACTATACCTAATAGACTATACACTATACACTACACATTAAACACTACACACTATACACTACACACTAAACACTACACATTATACACTATACCTAATAGACTATACACTATACACTACACATTAAACACTACACACTATACACTACACACTAAACATTATACACTATAACTAATAGACTATACACTATACACTATACACACTAAACACCACACACTATACACTACACACTATACACTATACACTACACACTAAACACCACACACTAAACACCACACACTATACACTACACATTATACACTACACATTATACACTATACACTACATGCTATACATTATACACTACACATTATGCACTACACATTATACACTACACACTATACACTACACATTATACACTACATGCTATACACTATACACTACACATTATACACTACACACTAAACATAAACTGTACACTCTATACACTTCACATTGTACACTGCACACAGTACAGCTGGTGTGTTTTCCAGTGAGGTGCCCACAGAAGAGCTAATAACATTTACCAGGATTGACAGGTTTCAGCAATAGCTGCAGTCCAGCTACATCTCACAATCCACACAAAAGACCTGAAACTAGACCAAACCATTTGGGCATCAAAAACGAGAAACGTTTTCTCAGTGTTTGGGTGGGTAAATAAAGTCACTGTAGTGCACACACATTTATACACACATATAATCCCACTGTTCCTCTCCCAGTATTTTCAATAAGTCTTAAACGCTTCTGTACATCATACACACTGCCTGCACTTTGCTTTTGTTTGGAAAAATGCATTAGATTTAATGAGGAGCATTTTTAAACTAGCTCAATCTGGCAACCCAGCCATTATCTGTCCTCTCTGCAACTTCTATGTGCAATAATAGTGCAATAATACTAGGTGCAATAATAGTGCAATAATAATGGGGCTGTGAGAACGCTGAAACATGATTCTACAACATCTAGAAAGGCGAGAACATCAACAGAACAGGATTATATCTGTCATAGACCAAATCGTTCAAATCGTTTGGTCACTTGAAGGATGTAATCAGTATTTGAACAGAATTTAAAATGTATAGAGTTGTGAATGAGGACTTTTTGAAGATTAATATTTGTTGGATAACTGATATAAATGGTGATGTAGTGCCGTTCTCACTCGGTGCTTCTCACACTCCTGGCCACGCCCCTTCAGCTACCTTTAAGCCCACACATGAGCAGTCCACTGCACTGGAACTGTGAAGTGTGACATTTCAGGCCGAGCCTGTATCTGTTCAGTGAAACATCTGAATAAAACACGCTTCAGCGAAGCTTTCATTGTGAATTGGCCTTTACACACTTTAAATTACACTCCATCTGAAGTTCAGCCATGCTACTGGGCACCTCATAACCTCTCTCTCTCTCTCTCTCTCTCTCTCTCTCTCTCTCTCTCTTGACCCCTGGAATCTTCGCAGTAATTGCTACACACAAACCACCCGTGAAATCAAGACTAAATTAATTATGTGAACAGAAGTTTTTCTCATCTCGATTCATGAAGAACCCATAAAGATCAAAATATATGTTCTGATAAGGATGTCCTTACATCAACCTCATGGCAAAAAAGGAACGTCCAGAAGTTCATAACTCATTATCACAACATTAAAGGTAACTATAAACAGATAAAAAGTATGCTGGGTCTTGCTTATTGAACTCTGCTTCATCACCCCACTCTGGTGTTGATTATTTTTCTATTACAGCATGCCCAAAAGGGTTTCATTCCTTACTTTCGGTAGGTGTGCACACTGAGGTTTGAGTGTAACATGGTGATTTCAGTGAAGTGTAGAGGAGATTTGTACAGAAATTGCCATGAAATATAAATTGTGATGGACAGATGGTGCAGAAGGAGTTGTTAAAGTGACCAGAGAGTGTTTATGCCTCAGGGGTTTCAGGTTGCTCAGTGTGTTTGCTCGAGGGAATCTGCGGTTTGCAGAACTTAATCTCGAACAGAGGAACAGATGCACGTACATCACGAGCCTCAATGCAAATGTGACTTAATGAGGCTGATATTAGCGTTTTTTCTTTTTTTTTTTTTTCACCAAATCTGAAGCTCATCATGTAGATGTGTGAGGAGAATATTGTGGTTTAAGAGATGTGTGAAGTAATGCTGCTGAAGGATGTGTGTAGGAATTAGGATCGATAAATCACAGAGATGTGATCATCACACTAAAACCTCCATGTGTACGACACACACCTCATTTTAATACACACCGATCGTTTCGATCTCTATTATGAGTGGTTGTTGTAGGGGGCGTGGCTGATTGTTATTAGGTCATATGTCTGTAACAAGGCTGTAGTCTGTATTTGTGCTCAGAGCCCAATAACGTCCCCATCAGCGTCCTTTTAAACATCGTGTGTCTCTTATGGAATCTGCTGCTTTCTTTACTGACATACAAACATTTCTTCTGTAACATTTCATTTTGTGCTGGAAAACTAATGTTTGGAATCTAAAATGTTTTTGAACTGACTCAATGATGTAGAAGTCAGAAAATAGAAAATCTATGCCAAAGTTTGTATTAAAAAAAATAGGGTGCCAAGACTTTTGCACAGTACTGTATTTCAGTACTAATTACATTAAACACCTCCACATTGAAAACGAATCCAGTCTAAATAGAGCTTAACAGTAACACTCGACTCTCAAGCCATAGACCTGGCAACACTGGCTATAAAACCCTGAGCAGCACACGTCACTGCTTTACACCAGGATTTGAGCTTTGGGGTAAATTACATCTAAATCCATCCAGACTTTTTGTCCAATCCTGTGCATTTTGGCTCGTGTAACAAACTCCAAGATGAGCGAGGAGGAGGTGGGAACCGAGTGAACTCGAACGCGACGTTTAATAATAAACAGAACTCAAAAGTAACAGGAACCACAAACATAGCACACACATAAAACACGTCTCTCTCTCTCTCTATCTCTCCCTCAGGTGTTTCTAGTCACTCCGTTATCCCTCTCTCCCACTGATTAGACAACTCAGTGCCAGGCATGCATCCTCACAGCCTGGCTCCTCCCTCCTCCTTGTCACAGCTTGTTTGCGAGAACATATTCAGTACACCTGACCCTCAGTGTCCTGCACAGACCAGGACGGTCATTTTAGCTCTCTTTCAGCTCTTTCTGTTCAAGTTTCAAGGTTATTTGTCAAACATCACTGACAATCGTACATTGAAATGCTTGTTGTGAAGCTCAGATAATCTACATCCGAAGATAAAAGGGGGGAGGAGAGAGGAAAGAGGGGAAAAGAGACTATTTATAAGAGAGTATGAAAAGCAGAAGAAACACAGAGTCAGGCCTTTAGCAGCAGTAAGGTGCTAGAAATACTGCGATATGTCCAAAAGTGACAGAAGCATGTGAAGAGATTGTCCATGAGTGTCCTTGAGCTGTCGCTGAGGTGAGCAGTGTGTGGGAGGGAGCGGAGGGATGACTGACAGAGAGGAAGAAGGAGTAATGATTGGATTACAGTTTATTCAGGATCCCGATGGTCTGCAGGTAGAAAGTGTTCTTCAGCCTGCTGGTTCTGGATTGAGTGCTGCGGTACCATCTGCCTGCTGCCAGTCTGCTGGCTGATTGCGGTCTGTGGTGATTGTGCGAGCCTTCCTCAGACACCATGTGTGGAAGATGTCCTAGAGATGGTTTTTTTTGGCATTTTTAGGCAGATGAATTCACATGAACAGCTAATTTTTGAGAATGATGAACACACAGGTATGTGGAAACAAAAAAAAGTTAAAGTGCAAATCTGTCGTATAGCTCTCATGCTGTTTGGGATGTCACGTGCCTCACAGTTAAACGCGTGGAGAGAAAGTAAAGACGCCGATCAGACTCGAATATCTTTTGCACGAGATGCGAGGACGCCAACACAACGCGCTATTAGAAACTTCACCAGGAAAGGATACTTCTTCATTCCCCTCAGTCTTTATTAATGCACTTACGGTAATGAGCTAACTCGCTTGTCATAGTTTGGAGTTAGATTATGCTCCACTAGCTGGAGCTAATGACATTTCTGAGCAAAAAAAAAAAAACAAAACAAAAAAAAAACACAGGACCAGGCGGCATACTGGAGGTTTCCGTTATCCTTATATCTTCACCCCCAGAGTGATAAGAAGAGAGAATAAACTGAGAGAAGTTCCTGCATAATAAACAGATTAAAACATATGCGATCCATTATTAACTCCTCTTCTGTACAGCTGGAGGAACTGCTGGTTCCAAGGTAAAAATGTGTGCAAATCGAATAAAAAAAAACAGATATTTTCACTGCTGAGGTGCTTATGGTAAGCAGTACACGGCTCCGGATCTGGATAAATGGTTTAGAAATGAAACGTCGCTCATTAATCATCTTATCTCAGGAGATGCTTTGAGAAATCATCTTTCAAACTGAATTCCTCTTTAAGGATAGTAACCTGACAGAACACTGACACCTTTTCATATCTGAAAATCAAGCTGGAAAACGAATAATGAAAAACGGAACTCATTTTAAACGGTACAGTGTTTACACACACACACACACACACACACACACACACACACACACACACACAGAGCTCATTCATCATTCTCATCTCAGTGGTTATGTGGGGAAAAGACTTTTTTTTTCTCCCTCTAAAGCATATTTATATATCGTTTAAGGAGAGAGTTGTGCCAGAACGTGGCTTTGCTTGAAACACACCAGAGCAATGTTGAAGAAAGTGAGGAGAAGATGAGGAAACAAGGAAACCCTGACAGGTCCTTCTGCTGTTTCTACAGTACGTATGGGTGCACCATGAAAGGTAGAATCCAACAACAGAGCGTTTCGCTATCAGACCAGGTTCAGAGCAGAACTTTTTTAGGAGGCTGAAGAACCTTAATTGTTCAAGCAACCCTTCTGTAGTCTCTTCCTGCTTCTCAAATGGAATTTGATGGGAATGAGATATGTACAGGAATTCCTTAACAACGTGTGCAGCTCGGCACTCCTGAACACAAAGTGTGTTTGAAATTTCAGCTGTTGTTCCTGAGGAGGTTATAATGTTCAAATATTAGTGTTTTACTCGAGACATCACTCTGTTACGATAATCAGGTATCACACACTCGAGTAACAGCCGTTCCCTCACCAGCCTCTCTTTCTTCAGCGCGTTATGTTTCGGAGAGACCACAAAGCGTAAACTCCTCTGTCCTGAAGATGTCAGAAAACTTAAAGGTAAAGCTTTACCTCTGATTGTTACGAAGCGCTGACACTGGAGACTCCTTCCATAAACGTTAAATAAACATCTCCCTACTGAAAACTTCACCACATCAGTGATCACACACACTTTTTAATCTGTTTATTATCAGTGGAGCGTCGGCTGCACAAGTCCCTGTGAATGAGCCGTTACTATAGAAACGATAATGTATTATAACAAGCGCATTAATATAAACCTGTGATCTGCAGCTGCACTACTGTCAGAGCTGCTGTTCTAGAGAATTCATCAACACCTCCTCTTCAGACCAACCAGGCTATGAGTGAATCCACTTAAACACAGGAATTTGCATGTGATCGTCATATTGAACATCTTTAAGGTAGCACAAAAACTGACGCTGAAAGCAGGAGATCGTGGAGTGAAGCGTAGACGAGAGACATTTTCATCCCGCCATCACAAAATTAATAAAAAATTTAAAAAAAAGCTGCTGCTGCTGATTCTCCCAGATGAAATATTCAATGATAATAATGGCCTTCTTCTAATTTGCAGTGAACCTAATCATAATTTTAAAATGTCAAACCAAACTAGACTGAGGAGATGTTTGAGGCGCAATGAGATGTAATTTAACAGCACACGTTTCATTTCCCTCCGAACGATTCTCCACGGCCTTCATTTAAAACTCCGTTTAATACAAACTACTGATTTGTTGTTTTTATTACATCCTAATTCAACACAGTGACAAGCCCATCATGAGACTAATCGTGACTATTTTTTTCTCTTGTTTTTTTTTTTTATTTTATTTTTTCCTCTCTCTTGTTCAGGAGGTCTGTGCGATTCAGTGAATCATTTCTCGTTCACAAATCTGATTCTGCTCTCTCTTGTTCAAGAGGGCTGGGCGTTTGATTCAGTGAATCTTTTTGTTCGCAAATCTGATTCTGCTCTCTCTTTCGCTCGGCAGCTCTCTGTGTGAGTCGGTGAAACTGCCAAAACAGTACTCTTCCATCTCAGAAACATTGCCAAATGCTCTCAAAATGTTTGATGCACTGAAGTTGGCCCATATTTTGGTTTTCTCACACTTAGATTATCACAGTGCACTTTTTAGATAGACTAGAAAACATTGTTGGAGTTAAGGGAAGACCTTTTTCCTGGCTCAGGTCTTATTTGAGTGATCATTTTCAGTGTGTAAATGGAGACTTCTCTAATAGTACAAAAGTAAAAAGTTTGGTGTTCCACAAGGCTGTGTTCTAGGCCCACTGCACTTTTCCCTGTATACGCTACCTCTGGGTACAATTATCCACTGCTATTCTGATGTAGGTTTCAGCAAAGCCAGATAACAGGCACCAGCTTAATAAGGCTGAGGAGTGTGTAAAGGACATTAGACACTGAATACTATAGATTTGTATCTTCTATGAGCTGCATAAATCCTGTCCTGCGGCTCGACTTATTGGACGGGTTCCCCTTGGAGTCCGGTTTCTTCCTAATGTCACGTCAGGGAGATTTTCCTCGCCACTGTCACCTCTGCTTTGTTCATTAGGCATTTAAATATATCTATATCTAGGTTTCTGTAAAGCTGATTTGTGACTATGTCCATTTGTATGCTGTAGAAATGAAATGTTGGATATAATAAGACATTATTTAGATCAGCATGTTGTGCAGAATTCTCTGAATAAAGTCAAACTTCAGTAAGAAGCTGCTTGTGACGAGGTGCGAGTTTCCACACAGCAATACCCACACCAAGGCAATAATGAAAAGCACTGAAGGTTAAAAAGTGCCTTCAAGCCATTTATTTTTCAATTTGACACACAGCTCCAAGGAGCATGTATTAAACGGGGAAAAAAGAAGCGTCTCACGCAGTGTTACAGAAATTACCCGACGTGTTTTACTGAGGTTAAAGAGTGGGATTCAGAGCTGATGAATTTTTAATGAGTCGCTCCAGCACTGGGCCTGTTCCTGAATTGCTTTTTCATGATCCCAGCGTGAAAGGCCACATTGGATTTTTTTTTTTTTCATGAGAGCATAATGGTGTGCAGCTACAGAGAAAGAAAAAAAAAAAAAAAGATAACATTTCTAATAATGAATAAAAGCTCATGAGGGCTACTTGACATTATTCAAATGAAGTCATGCTTGTCATTTCTTCTCTAGTTTTAACTCAGTTAAAACATTGTCATGAATTTTTAGTGTTTTTTTTGGGGTGAAGCGCTCACGAGCTCGCGCCGATGAAGTGTTTCTGTTATTCACAGCTCAGGAAAAAAAGCGTATAATGGTACATTTGCACATGTCCATCGATAACATCCTAAGAAACTGTGGTGGCGTTCAGTGCGTCAACATGCTGATGATAAAACTATTGGTTTTTCTAGCTGCTTTGTTTAATTCCGTAGCAAACATGAAATGAGTTATTACATGGTTATAACTGATCAGTACACATTTACAAAGTGCTGAAATATTCTGCTTCCGATGTTTTATCAACTCTTACGTGTACACACAATTTTCATTAAGAGGAGACGTATTTTACTGTATTGTTTATTACCTTATTTGAAATATTCTGCACTTTACTAACGTTTAGGTTCTAATCTTTAAAACGCAACGTAATTCATTACCCAATTTCCACATGTGAAATGGTTTATCAATAATTAAAAAATACATTTTAGTATAAAATTGCACACGGTTAAAACTTGAAGTGTTTTACGGAATAGTAGAGTATTAGATGTGACTGGTGTGAGTATTGTATGCCTTATTACACTGTAATAACATAGCTATGTGCCTGTAATAAAGGCACAGTGCTGTTTATTTCTGGATTCTGATTGGTCAGAAGGTGCTGATTCATCTCATGTGGTAACAGTAACTCTGCTCCATCACACCATCCTGTCACTGATTCATTTCCTATAACGGCACCACCCACAGTGGTTTATTCTTTATTTAATAAGAGATTATATGCACTATGGGCTGGTTTGTTTGCCTTTAATAAGCGCTGTGGTGTTTCACTGCATTACAGAACTGTGTGTCCGCTTATACCGGCAGCTAAAAAAAAAGGTGAAGGTTGAAAAAAACACCGATTTTTACTCCTCTATAGTGAATTGCACTTTGAAAAAGTTGATAGAGAATCTCTCGGCGCACTGCTTTAATCAGCCAGTCTGTCTTGAACACTTTGATGCAGTGGATGAAGTCAGTCTTAGCCGCTGCTGAAAGATCTTCATGGTCTTTCCTCACAGCGAGTAGACAGAGCTTCTCCTCTGAATTCCTCAGCTCCTGTTTACAGCTCAACCTCCACCTGAGTCTCACCTGGACAGCCGCCATCTCCGCCCTCGCACAATCTTTCCTCAGTGTGAGCTTCCTCTTGTCTTCTCCATAAATCTCCCACTCGCTCTCACTGCAGCGCATGAATGAATTAAAAGAGAAGCGGAGTCCTCTCAGAGGCAGGATGTCTCTCAGCGGCATCCATCACCCTGACTGCTACGAATCGACGCTGCAGCTTCAGCATGTGCCGAGAGCAAACTGAAGTTTGGACAAGTTTCAAAAGTCCAACGTGGAAAACTTCTACAATTTCAAACCAGCACCATCTCCTGAAACTACTTCTATGTTTCAGACACAAAATCCTGCAAATGATCCGATTACATGGAACAAAGAGTTCATACACGACGAAATATCAAAGCTTCCTCAATAATAATGACACACTTCCTGTAATTTATGAGTACCCAATACTCACCTGCTCCTCATTTAGCTAACTGGATGCAAATACACTTATTCAGTGAAGGTGTACAGTGCAGTGTTCATGAAAATCCTGTTTGTTTGGAAAATCCTTCATATCCTACGTTTCACTTCTGCGGAAATTTGTGTGCAAGGAGACTCACTAACGTGAACCACCACGTGAATCGACTTCAAGTCACATATTATGGCCGATGAGTTCCTGTGATTTTATGTACGGATTAAGCTGTCAAGTTTAAATCCAAAACAATTCCAAAACAAATCTATAAATCTATAAGACTAGCCGTTCAGTAAGGACATGAGTAATGGTGCTCTATAAAATGAGGAAGAGTTAGTGTGTGTCTGTGGTAGCTGATGCGCTGCAGTGGCTGAGCTGCGTTACTGGAAGGTTTAGCGCACACCGTGTTTACTGTGTTGCTCTTTCACCGTTTAGTCGCCATTCTGAGAACTTTTACAGAGTTTTTTTTAACATTCGCCTTTTACGGAGAACTGAACAATGCTGTGTCATGAACCGTGCCTCTCTGCTCTCATTCACGTCATGTGCTTTTATTTCTGTTATGGCCACGTGCTTTTGTACTGGTTTCTGCCCCTGGCTGAGCATTGCTTGGTTCTCTGAATGTGTTCATCTTTTCTCAGCTGTTGTTCCTCTCCCTCCTCACGAAGTCTCATTGTGCATTTGTATAACTGTGAATCTATTGTATAAATGTTCTTCTGTATTCTACATCTGTTCCGCCTTCTCGGCTCTTGCGTCTTTCACGACTCTTGCATTACCCATAATAAATACTGTTTACACAGTATTTGTGTCCTGCCTTCACTAACTGCACATCTTTTAGTTACTTCTACATGTTCCATGCAGCATACAGCGTGTAGTGGTTAATGAAAACAATCTATCTTTAAATGTTTACACAGTATGTACACCAAAAGCTATTTTCTCTTCATCTTCCCTCCAGCGTTAGCACTAACGGTGTGATTAGCTGGAATTAAACGACAGTATCATTTAGCTTTGTGAAATGCCTTCTCTCTTCCAGTCGCACTGCCTCTGAGCTGCACTTCAGGGTTTTCCTTCTTCAATAACACCCTCACATTTACATTTTCTCCCTTCAGAGAAGAAGTAGCACATTCCTGCTCAACATTTTTTTTTTCATCCTGGCAGCAGAAATATTGGGAATAAAGAACAGTTTTGGATTTGTAGCATGTTGTGAGATGAGGCGAGTATGTCAACTCAAGGCCATCTTCATTCAGCCAAATGTAGAAGTCCTGATCATAGTCTGTAGCTGGTGTAAACACACAGAACGAAGCAAAAAGCATGCTAAGACTTCACAGTGACACAAAGAAACAGCAGGGTATACATATACAAACTAATGAAGAATTAACACAGAACAGGTGAACACAGTCAGGTAACAAAGCAGTGGCATGGAAACAGGACTAGAACAGGAAAAAATAAACATAACCACATGGTGCCTGTTGCCATGGAAACTGCAACTTTAAGGCAGAATCTGTCTCAGAAATTGTGCCATGTCATCTGAAAGCTTTTCACCAATGTGACTATTATGTGGTTTAAAAAAGAAATTTCAAAGGATTGTGGATTTTAAGATTAGAGAGCCTGGTTAAAAGGGAGCCTTCAAAACGAGGAGTTTAAACCTAAGTGGACAAATAAATGGTAAATAAATAAAATGCTCTGTTGCATAACAATAATACTGTAAAGCATTTGAGGAACGTACGCCTGCCTGCGTCTCTTTAAAGGCTCTCGTCGGAGGTTTTTAAGCAGACCATTTATTATTCTGAGTGATTACATAAATTACTGCTTTGAAGGCCAAGGATAAAAGAGTAGAGAAAGAAATGGATGGATGATGCATTTTTATTATTTGCTTTTTTTCCAGAATAGAATATCTCTCTTTAAGAGTAATGGAGTGCTGATGAAGTCGTGCGTTCTTTAGGGGATATTTAATCAGAAGTGTTTTGAGGATGTAAACGTTTCAGAGGAAGAACAGACCTCATGCAGTTTAATGTAAAACAGAGGGATGACACATCAGCCAGAAGTTAACTTCTCATTGATTCACTCACTTCTTCTGAAATTTGTTATTCTTTTAAAAGAGGTAATGAAGTCTTTCTGTACAGCCAATTAAACATCTTAGAACTTTGTGCGCTGCCGGCTATACGCAGTGTGTAGGCACGCTTCACTGTTTTAATGATGATGATGATGATGATGATGATGATGATGATGAGGAAGGAACATCACAGAATCCTTGACATCAGATTACAAACGTATTAATAAAGCTTCTGTTCACTTCACGATGGTGAGTAACTCTCCAGAATCGGACCAAATTGTGAGCACAGCACACCAGCGAGCATTTCGACAGACTGACTGCTTTACCGCTGAGTTTGTTAAACTGTCTCCTCACACAACATGATCGTAGATGCCAAGACAAGTTTAAATGGAAACTTAATAAAACAAAGCGGATTTTGGTCAAAACGTGGGGCTCGTTTTTGTCTGTTTGAGTCAGGTTTACACATTTTTCATAGTAAATGTGATGTGCACTCAGAATCTCAGTTGTCTTTTAAGATCTTTGTTTTATTTAGTGCCTTCTGTTTATTCGTTGCACATCACCATCACCTCTTACTGAATATAAAACTTTTTTTTTTTTTATTAAAGAGGAGAAAGATGACATGGGTGACATTCAGCGTCACTACATGAAGCCTTCGCGCATATTGTTATCGTTTTTTTGTCATTGTGTAACACTACAGGTCTCACGTGATCTGACAGCTGCACATTCGTAAAGATTTACACGAGGCTATGAACGCTTGAGGTGAACGTTACCGTTCAGCGTACTGTTCTTTTTCTTCTGACGTGAAAATGGCACTCGCTGATGAATTGCTCAGAAGGACTTGTTGGGAATTTAACAAAATGTTTCCGTGTGAGAGACTGGTGGCTTTTTTGTTTCCAGACCTCCACACATTTTGTGTAGGATTTCAGGATCTTAACGTCTGTGTACGCTGATGTAAGTGATCACTCCAAAACACGCAATGAAATCGTTTCAGCTTTTCCTGAATAAAATGGCAGATGAGCAAATCGACACAGGAATTATGGAAATGATTGAGAGCTTTGAACTCTGTGATATTAACCAACCACTCCAGAAGCCCCGCCCCCTTTCCATCATCTCACAATAGTGATGTTGCAGCCGGTGCTCTCGTCTTGACTTGACGTGATCGGCTATGTTCGGCTAACATATATACGATATATTTATATAATATATTCAAGTGATGCCACAGAAATTTCATCCACTGAAAATTGTCGGCTGAAAATGGTCAAAAAAGATTCTTATGAGGAGAATATTTTGATTTGCGGGTATCCCAAGTGTCAGGTCTAACACTTTACAAATAATTTTAATATTAATTAAAACAGCAGTGAAAATGGCCTTGTGGAAACATTTCACGGTTTCCATGAGCGACATTAAACAAGCGATTTATAAAAGGATAATACAGAAAATACTTCTTTAGAGGTTTTTTTTTTACGTTTTTACCCCCGTACTCGTTATTCCTCTTCATGTTAGTCAGGCCTGCAATACATTTTACATATTTGTTGGAATATTTGATAATAATATTTTCCCCATGTGAAGTAAAAGCCTAATGTTTTTAAACAGAACCCCGGACTGCATTTATTTCAGATATTAATGTTCATGATGTTCAGGCTGCACAAATATCACCCAGTAAATGACTGCGAGCGTCTGACATCAGAAGGTCATTTGAAATGCATAGAAATCGACACGCACAGAGCGCACTGAGCTGCACTCGATGTTCCTTAAGATTACAGCCAGAGTAAAATATTCACAGGGGTGCTTTCAGCAGCCAGATTGGAAAAATGCACCTAATCGTGGAGCTGTGTATGATAGTTAATATTTAATTGCTTCTAAACAAAGAGTGTTTTTAACTCTTATTGACAAGTTGTACTTTTTATCTGTTTATAGTCACATTTAATGTTGGGGAACATCTGCAAAGGAAGTCAGTTCCTGTTCTCACTTATGTTAGAGCAGCTATAAACAGTCGTTCCCTCACCAGCCTCTCTCTTTTCTCTCTCTTGAAGTTAATAAGACAAGAAAAGCACAGCTTGTCATGTTACTGCATGAAAAAAAAGCGTAAACTCTTCTGTCCTGAAGACTGAAAACATAAAGTAACAGCTTTACCTCTGACACTGGAGACTCCTTCCATAAATGTTAAATAAACATCTCCTTACAGAAAAAACGTTACCGCATCGACGATTATTTTTAATCCGTTTATCGCTGTACAAGTCCCTGTAAATGAGCTGTTACTATAGAAACGATCTTTTTTTTTTTTTTAAGCTGATGAAATAAAACAGCTCCTGCTCATGGTGTGTGTTTTTGTGAATCTACTGTGGCTCAGTATAATGAAATGCTATGAATTTTGCAGATACCTAGCAGTTTTAAAACAATTTATAGTTCCCCATAGAGTATCAGTGTTAAATTTTAGCTTCGCTGCTTGCCACTGATCTTTTTCAGCTTCATTTCATTTCCCAGGTTATGGGTCTCGGTGAGATAGTGCAAGCCTTTACCTTAAATAAATCATGAAGAGAGCCAGGCTTTCCGTAACCGCTGGAAGTGGCAGTGTGTGACAGCGCAGCGCAGATGAAAGTTTCCCCGTCTGAGATCAGGATAGAGAATTTAGGCCTTTTGCATAAATTTGGGCAAAAATAGCTGAAATGATTTAAAAGAGACTATGAGAAGTGCCAACGTTATCACCCCTCCCTTCACAGACAGCCCGGTGGAAAAGCATCTTATTTCACTTATTCGTGTGTGTGTGTGTGTGTGTGTGTGCAGAAATTTGTCCCAGAAATAAAACAAGATACAGAGATATACAGAAATAGAGATATAGAGAGTGCGTGAGGAAGCGTATGTACAGAGGAAGATGAGGAGAGGGAAGACGAGAGCGGATTTCTCCACCCCTACACCTTTCCTAAGCACTGCAGCAGGCGCAGTGTAACGGCGCATTAATGCTTCAGCAGTCTTCACAGCGTGTGTGATGTTGATAAGAAATCGGATTCATCGCTGCGCTAATGAAGGGTGAGGGGTGACATTAAAAATCTGACTTGCTGTTTTGCCTTAAAAGTGAGTGAAGGAGCGGCGGCCGTGCAGAGATCACCCCACCCGCAAATCACCTTCTACGAGTAATGCAGAAGCCCAAAGAAATGACCTGAGGGTCACGATTTGATTCGCATGTTGCCGTATTTCTTTCCTCAAGAAGACGTGCTGGAGTGCTTGCCTGCTTGACACACCAGCCAATAGAATTCGAGATACGCCACAACCCCGCCCAATCTAAACACGCCTGAGCGTAGCTAAAACAGTGAAGGGTTTAAGGAGGGACTTTTTTCAGCAGTGAACGATGTCTCACTGTCGCCTTCACCCACATCTGTCCACTTTCACCGCGAAAATGTCTCTAAGGCCCTCTAGAGGCTGGCTGGACTAAGCCACTGTGCACCCCTTTTGACCCGGATATCTCCCCCTGTACTTTTCTTTAGGATAAACGTGTTTTATTTGATGATGAACAAAAGGGCGTGGTTGATGAGGTGATTGACAGTTTTGGTTGAGCCTCATGAACACACACACACATGCAAACACACGGCTGACGTTCTGGACAGTTAACTATCGAACCAGTGTGAGTGAAGGAAGTGAGTGCAGAAACTGAAACAGCTAAATTCATAATAATTTATTACTGACTGTCTGATCTCAGCTAACCCTTGATGTAGCTGGGTAAGGTTAGTCAGTCTCTCCTTTTCAAACGAACGGCACTGACAGAACGAACGGAGAATAAAAGATCATTTCTCCATCCAGATGTGTGTCTTACTACAGGTGTTGGAGCTAGAAAGCTGAACATCACACAGAGCAGCGATTTTTTCCCCCTCAAAAATAGGCTGTGTTGACGTATTTTGTGTAGATTCATGGCATATAATCCCAATTAAATTCATTTCAGTTTGTAATGCTACACAATGTGGAAAGTGTGTGGGGAGGGGGTGAATACTTATGCAGTGCGGTATTTATTTATTTATTTAAAAAGGAGAGTGATAGAACTGGGATTTCACAGTAAACAGATTCTTTTTAAACGTTTTAATAGCTTTTGTTCCCCGACATTATTTCTTTTTGTTATATCTTTATATAATGAAACACAGTATTTTAGTCCTTCTTACATCTTGACATCTTTTTTAACTTCCTTGGTTGTTGTTTCTGGTTTACGTTTGCCCATGCTACTGAGAATACCGTTTTCCTCCCCTACTTTTCATGTGACACAAATTATTCCTTCTAATCCACTTTTAACATAGTGAATTTATCAGATCTGCCCAGAAAATTAGTCTCTTTATTTCAGATCGTTAGTAAATCAGGACTGGAGATTTAATCTGGATTAATCTCTGCCTGCAAAGCAAACACAGAAATCCATCCTCATCATCATCGTCAGCTGCTGGATAATATTAACGAACACTATGTGAGATAAGCAGATTAGAGCAAAAACTCAATTAAATTTGATTTGTAGATTTTTCTACAAGCTTTATCCTAACTATGTGAATTAAATTACAGCCTTGCGTATCGACTTCATCACCTCGGTAGTGAGCACTAAGCAAGTGCCCTACACTCTGAGTGCACTACAGTCGAGTGTCTTACCTCCGTCAGCGATTAAACACTTTCAGTAAACTGCTTCTGTAACAAACTATTCTAACTAAAGTACAAGGAAAGAGCTAGAAATTAGGGACGTCCATGGACTAGGAAACATCTGGAAACTAGAGACACTGAAAACTAGGAAACGTCTGGAGCTTGACACACTGGAAACTGGGGCCTTAGAAGCTTGGAAACATTTGGAAACTAGAAACATCTGGAACTAGAGACAGTGGAATCTGGGGGACATTAAAAGCTAGGAAACATCTGGAACTGGGGACATTGGAAACTGGGGCATTAAAAACTAAGGAGCATCTGGAAACTAGAAACCTCTGGAACTGGGGCATTAGAAACTAGACAACATCTAGGAACTAGGAAGATTGAGAAGTAGAAGCATTTGGGACGCCAGGAAGTAGAGACATTCATACTCTGCTTCAAAATGAGATTAGTGATGTGCTTCATTTGTGTAGATTTGTGCGTCACACACGTCAGTGTTTATTCTATTAAAATGTGAAGATCAAACAGTAAAAACTTCCACACTCCAGGCTCCAGGCTAGAAAATTCTCAATTCTCAACACACACACATGGAGGATCAGAGCAAAAATCCAGATGCTTTAACATTCTGACGCTGATCATGCATCACATTTTACACACACACACACACACACACACACGAGACTCTCCGGCGACTTTTAACACACTTATGAAACCTGTCAGTATGCTGGAAAGGCTGGTGTTTTAAAAAAGAATAAAGAAGCAAAGTAGGTCAGGAGATGAATATAAGCGGAGAAGTGTCTCGATGTTTCTGTCTTATATAAGCATCTGAGTGTAGAGACAACAGCACTCCGTTCACCTCAGCAGGATTACGACAAAACGGCTACACACAAAAGTGCGTTTTTTTTTTTAAATATAAAAAGGATTTTCATCCAGAAAATAGAGCTGCTGCTGCCGCTGTGTGGGAGAGTGAGTGACATGTTTGCACAGGGATCTTTTACATTTTTGACTAAAATAATCACGCTGGTGGGCGGATGCGAGCAGCATGGAGTGAACCGGAGAAGATGGTGTAAAAGATCTGAACAGCTGCTCAGAGGGAAGGAAGGAAGGATGACGGCTTGTTTTTTGTGACACTACTCCACACTTTTTATCTGATATATGATGCAAGCTCTTCCTTTTTGGCCTAATTAATTTTGCCTTATTACTGGTTTGTCAATAGCTTTCCGTATCTCACTTTTCAGCTCTCGGTGCTTTTGGTGTTTTCTAATAGACACTATAAACTGGGGACATTAGAAATCAGGAAACATATAGAAACTAGGAAAATTGGGAAATAGGAAACATCTGGGAACTGGGGACATCGAGACACTGGAAACTCCGAAGTATCTGGAAATTAGGGACACTGAAAACTAGAAACACTGGACACTGGGGACATAATGGCACAATTTAACTAAAAAAAATTGTGGAAACTGATTACATTGAAAAATTGTATATGTTAAAGAAACATTCTTGATTAAGTCATTTTTACTAGGTATTTTGGCTTCACAGTACAAATTAAAGTCAAGTCCAGATAACGTAAACCTTTTTATTACTTTTATCATAAAGTATCTAATTTCTCAGTAACAAATTGTTCAATTTATGTTAACTTAAAGTTTTTAAATTCAACTAAGATGTACAAACTCCCCTATAATTGAAAACTTGAATTCATTTCAACTCAGAATTGCATGACAGTGTCCTTAAATTCTTTTTTGAAACTGATTACAAAAATGTATTATGTAACTTTAACTCAAAATTGCTAACTATACACATTTTGAAATAAAAAAAAAAAAAATACAGGTTAACACAGACAATTTAAATGCAAGCTACTCTTTTATTAAGCAACCACAAAACCTTAACCAAACAGCAACTATAAAAACTGTTTGGCAAATGGAAATTTATTTTTCAAAAACAGTGCAAGGGCCTTGAGAAATGGCCTGAGGAAATAGAACTGTCACTTCTAGAAGTGGACAATATGGATAATAATATTGATATTAATATTGATCGTGACAGTCTTTATGTTTTTAATTCCTGACATGGCACTTTACAAATAGCAATAATATTAATTAATTATTTAAACTCTAATATTGCTATAAGTCGTTTTACCTGGCACATAATGGTGTAATAAATGCAAAGATATTGTACCCAAAGTCGCTGTCCGATTATATGCTTTGGCAATAAAAATGGTCATATTTGTCATGCCAATAAAGCAACCTTTTGACTTTGGCTTTGAAATTAATGCATCTACCTCAGCGCAAGCATTATGGCAAAATATCTGCATATCGCCCAGCCAGTAAAGTAGGAACACCCTTCCAAACTTCATGTCTAACAGTAACAATAGAAATATAACTAACAGCTTTAAAAAAATGCATATTATTGATTCACTGGGGATGCTAATCAGCACAGCCACACAATACTATTCCTCACCTTACCATGTCATTATAGACGAGAATTCAAACAAAGATAATGCAAGATCCACTGTAGCATCTTTATCAGGCAACAAGAAGTGCAACCAACTGACCTGGAGGTCATAAATCCTGAAGAGCTGACCCAGAACAGCTTTCTGGATGGAGGGCATGTCGGTCCAACACAGCATAGAAGTGGTTCTTCAGGTTGATGTTTGTAATTCTGTCAACCTCGGCACAGATCTGCACAAATAGAAATGAGTGTATGTGCGTAGTGTATATGTGGCCCTGTAGAAAAAGAAAAATAACAGATATTGCAAAACGAAACATTTTGAACTATGCCCGTCAACTATGACTGTAAACTCGACCAAGTTATCACTGACACTGCCATGAAAAGGAATTGAACGTAATACATCTTCTCAGATAGGTGTACTAAGGAAAATATTTTCACCTGTGACCAGCATTCCAGGATCTCACCAACAGGGAGGTCATCACTGATGACCTCTTTGCATCGCAGGGCAACGGTGGTCTGCATTAACTTTGTAATCAGGACAAGATTTTTGTCACTCATCTTAACTTCATCTACAGTTTGCAGTCTCGGTTGTTCAAGGCCTGCAGCATCTTCACCACTTGGAAAATTAGGGAGGAGACTCACTTCTGCCCTCTTGATGTTAGTGTTTAACTTGAGAGTGTTCCCTGTTCTCTCATATGCAGCATTTCCCTCACCAAATATTAGTTATACCTCATAGGAAAAAAAAAAAAAGTGGGCACTGGAAAAACATTAGGCCATCTCTCAGCCCTGTCTGGAGTCATGGCATGGGGAAATATTATTGTGTACTACTGAACAATAGTACACTCTCAGATCATATAGCTTTTAGTACAGCCTTCTGTGGAAGTTCCTCAATGTCTACAAAGGAACATAGCTGCCTGTCAATGTCTGGATCTTGGCATGATAAACTGAAGTCAAAATCTAGCTTAAACTTTCATTTTATCATTGTTTTTAGCTCATTCACAGATTCTGGATGTGGAGATAGTGTCATCTTCCTCACAATGTCTGTGGAGGTATGGACATGAAGTAGGAAGTTTTGAGCTGCCAATTCCTATTATTAAAAAGAAAAGAGAGAATGCATTATTGAGTTCATGATAATTTGTGTGAATAGTAATTTTCTCCACACTGTTCCAAGAGACTTTATACAGTAGGTCACCATTTCTAAAACCATTTTAATCCCCCAAGTCCCTGATCAAAATAGATCTTTTCTGTGTTAACAGCAAATGTCCATCAATTGTGTATGCTGTGAGACTGACTGTGTCATGTAGTTCTGACAGCTGATGACCAAAGAAGTTGTCTGGTAGTGTCACCTTAAATGATTTTAGATGCTCACTGTACCAGCACTCATAATCCCTGCAAAAAAAGGAAACAGAGTTGTTTACAAGCAGTATATGTTCAATCCTGCTGTACTTTTAAGGTCCTCCAGCCTGGCCTGCAGAAACAAATATCCCATTTGCATACTCTGAGCCATTTATGGAGACTTCTGCTGTACTGTATGATGTATGCTTTGGCTATCTGTCTTGGTCTCTATGACCATTTGAGGCAGAGTAGCAACTTGGACATAACTGACACGTAAGGCTTGTATGTGGGGTCTGAAAAATAAAGGCACATTGAGGTGATATGCCATCTTGTGCTGATACCTGTAGCAAGAGTTTTCAAGATGTTCCTGAAATTCTTGGTGTCCTATATCACCCTTTTGACTAAATGATGTTTTCCCTCGAACCCCTTGGTCAATAGGTGAACCAGAGGCCAAAAACGCTTTGTCAGTTCTGGATAATGTTCAACATAATGATGCTTGGGTCAGAGCGTAAAGTCTGGAAACACTGCTTTAAGACCCTGTCTGTGATCACTTATTTCAGATCACTTTCCTCTGTGAAACATGGAGACAACACTAGCTACACAATTTCTTTAAGGGCCATCAGCATGGCTCGTGTTTCATCTCATTCAGGGACTTTATTTCCTATAATAAGTGATAATAACCTCAGTAAAGTGGAATTTTCATGCTCATTCCCACCAATGCTTAGTTTGACTGCAAGATTCTTTGGGATTAGTTGTGGTTTATCAAGCCTATCATACTGCTGATATGGAAATGTGTGAATTTTTGTTTTTAGATATTCAAGTGGGAAATACTTCAGTCGAATCATTTCACAGATGCACAAGGCCAACTCAACAGGCACAGTACCCTCAAACAGATCAGGAGTATATCAGGAAGGAAACCAGTAATGGGATAAAATGCTGCAATGCCTTGCTGAAAGCACACTCACCCGTAACACCGAAATGGGTCACATTTTCTCCTCGCACAACATTTTGCATATTTTGAAGATCATGGGAGGCCTTCTTTCTCATGCTGAACTCTCCTTCAGAAACTTCACTGGCCTGTATTTGATCTGCAGTACAGCAACAGAATCTGCAGACATGTCCTCGGAAAGACTGCACAAAGCCTGCAAGACCAGGAGTAGCCAAATTATCAGCTGTCACACACAACACAGTGCCCCTGATACACTGACCGAGAGTTTCAGTGAAAATGCAAATCTGCTCAAGAGTGTCCAAGTCTTTCAAAACGTGACAGAACACTTTCATAACCACACTTCTGCAGGTCAGATACTTTGCAAAGCAGAGCTAGCTGTATGAAATGTAGGCTGGACTTATAATTACAGGGTACACTGACAAGCAGCCAATATACTGCACAAAGCTTGTGGATTTTTCTAGCTGTGCATATAAAATCAGTGACAATTTTCAGCTCTCCTGCTGCTTTTTTTTAAATAATGTTCCATCTTCATGAAACATGTTCATTCCAGGTGGTGATGGTATGGCTTCTTGAATTTCATCAAGAAGATCAGTATTTTTAAACATAGTTTGAAGCATCTGTAGAATTGGAACATATGCTGCTGAGTCCCCACTGGAATCTACAGTACATTGCACTGGCATTACCAGAGGGTAGTTACTCCTGACAGATGTTTTCCTCGGCTTAGCAGTGAACAGCTCCAAACCTTCCGCAAATAATGTCTTCTGACAAAGGCATTATTTTTCATGACAGCTTCACCAATTCATTAAGAAGGACATCACTGATACACTGATCATGCTCTCGCAGAACTATGATGAGTGAGTCTCTGAAAGAGGTTTGAGCAGTGAGAATATCTGTACCAAATTGTCAACTATGTCTTGTATAGCCGTCTATGATACATGAAGAAAACTGTGCATTTTCAAGAACAAAGAAGCCAAGTTGTTTCTCAATTGGGCATGCAATTGACCAGTGTCAAACCTAGACTCAAGAAGATTACCGTCAGGAGTATCCAGCTCAGGAGAATTCTGAAAAGAACCAAACTCATCAGATTCAACTTGATCCTGCATTGGGAGGAAGACTGAAAAGTTAGGTTGCAATGTATGCAAAAACACTAGGAAAATATCTGTGAAGCATTTGAGACTAATCAGTTACCTAACATAACAGGCATTATGTGAAATATATGGTGCTCTCTCTGACCTCATAATACAAACCTACCCTAAATAATTTTTTTATGTGTCTTAAAAATGTAGCAATATTTATTTCTTTATACTGTACGGTTTGCTTTTTGAAATGTTAAAAGGTCAGGAGCAACACAGAAATGTCTCGGTTGAATAACACAATCTTTGCTGGTTGGCCTTTGGCCAATTATTTAAAACAGACTAATTATTGCGGTTTACCTCGGTGGCAGAAAAAAAGTAATAGCCCTTCAGCCAGATCATTGCAAAAAGAGTGGATATGGATACAGATTCAGAAGTGGAGTGACCATCAGCTACCTCCTATACATGGATGACATCAAGCTGTATGCTAGGAGTGAACGAGACATTGACTCAATAATCCACCTCGCCAGGATCTACAGCAAGGACTTCAGGATGTCATTTGGACTAGATAAGTGTGGCCACCTGATCTCAAAGAGAGGGAAGGTGATTAGGATTAAAGGAGTGCAATTACCTGATGGTAGAATAGGAGATATACAGGGCAATTACAAGTATCTTGTTATCCTACAGGCCAATGGGTGCCACCATGAGGATGAAAGGAGATCACCTACAGCCAAATAGCTCCAGAGGGTGAGACAGGCACTGAGAAGCCAGCACAATGGTAGGAATAATATACGGGCTATCAATATGTACGTCCTACCAGCCATCAGATACTCAACTGAAACAGTAAGCTGGCCACAGGAGGAGACAGATGCCACTGATGTCAAGACATGAAAAGTCCTCACAAAGTACGGAGGGTTCCACCCAAGGGAGACTCTACAAGCAAAGAAAAGAGGAAGGGCAAGGATTAATGAGTGTTAGAGCCAGAATGAAACAAGGATCATCCATGAATACACCAGGAAGATGGCACCTAGGAATGAACTGCTAAGAGAGTGCCTCAGGCAGCAGAAGACAGAGTGTGATGAGGAGGAAGAGAAAATATTGTGAAAGAGCAAGCCTCTCCATAGGATGTAACATTGGCAGAAAGAGGAAGTAGTTGACATCAAGAAATCCTACCAGTGTCTAGAAAAGTCCAGCCTGAAGGATAGAACAGATGGTCTGATCATAGCAGCACAAGAACAGGCCCTAAGCACCAAATCCTTAGAGGCAGAGTGTATCACATCCAATAGTAGCCAAGGTGCAGACTGTGCAAAGATGCCCCTGAAACAGTACAACATATAGTAGGCAGGGTATAAGATGTAAGCTGGGACAGCGTACATGGAGAGGCATAATTAAGTGGCTGGGATAGTGTATAGAAACATCTGTGCTGAGTATGAGTTAGAAGTCTCCAAGTCCCAATGGGACACACCACAGAAAGTGGTTGAAAACAGTAGATCTAAGATGCTGTGGAATTTCAAGTTACAGACTGACAAGCAGCTTCGACCAACCAGACATAGTGGTGGTTGACAAGGAGCAGAAGATGGCAGTTGTGACAGATGTGGCAATCCCAGCTGTCAGTAACATCAGGAAGAAGGAGCATGAGAAGATTGAGAAGGACCAGGGGCTGAAGGAACTGGAACCGAACAACAGGCTGAACTGGAACAGATGTGGAAGGTGAAGTCTAAAGTAGTCCCAGTAGTAATAGCAGTATTAGGGGCTGTGACTCCCAAACTGGGAGAGTGACTCCAACAGATTCCAGGTATTTGGACAATGACAGAGTTTTTGTGATTTTGCCTTTATACACCACCACAATGGATTTGAAATAAAACAATCAAGATGAGATCGAAGTGTAGACTTTCAGCTTTATTTTAAGAGGTTCCACAAAAATATGCCATTCATCATTTAGGAATTACAGCCATTTTAAGCAAAGTACTTCCACTTCCTGGGGGTCAAAGGTATTTGGACAATTGACTGACAAGAAGATAATTGACCAGGTGCGGTCCATTCCCTCATTACTTCAAGACAAATGAAGGAGACAAAAGATCTGGAGTTGATAACAGGTATTGAGTTGGCATTTGGCAGCTGTTCAACTGGAGCTACCAATATGAAGTCCAAGGAGATCTCAATGCAAGTGAAGGAGGCCATCATTAGGCTGAAAAAATAGCATAAATCTATAAGAAAGATGGCAAAACCCTTAGGTGTGGCCTAAGAAAGAAAGCACTAAGAATGAAAGAACATGGGCTCCAGATTTCATGGGCTCAAGGATTTTCATCCAAGTGTTAAAATTATGGTTATATTTACAATTATGTCACTTTGTCCAAATACCTTTGAAACACTGAAAATGGAGGTACTTTGTTGAAAATGGCTGAAATTTGTAAATGGTAAATGCCATATTTTTGTGGAACCTCTTACAATAAAGCTGAAAGTCTACACTTCGATCACATCTTGATTGTTTTATTTAAAATCCATTGTGGTGGTGTATAAAGGCAAAAGCACAAAAACTCTGTCATTGTCCAAATACCTGACTATATATATATATATATATATATATATATATATTAAATTAACATTAAAACCAGTGACGTGAATAGCATTGATTATCTCTTTACAGTGGCGCCTGTCAAGGGGTGGGATATATTAGGCAGCAGCTGAGCAGTCAGGTCTCGAAGTTGATGTGTTGGAAGCAGGAAAAACGGGCAAACGTAAGGATCTGAGTGATTTTGACAAGGGCCAAATTATGATGGCTAAACAACTGGGTCAGAGCATCTCCAAAACGGCAGATCCTGGTATGCAGTGGTTAGTACCTACCAAAAGTGGTCCAAGGAAATACAACCGGTGAACCAGTGACAGGGTCACGGTCGCCCAAGGCGCTTTCATGCGTGTGGGTAGCGAAGGCTAGTCTGTCTGGTCCAGTCCCACAGAAGAGCTACTGTGGCACGTGTTGCTGAAAACGTTCATGCTGGTTATGAAAGAAAGGAGTCAGAACACACAGTGCATCACAGCTTGCTGAGTATGCTGAACCATGTCCACTGTCGAAAGTGCCTACGATGAACACTTGATCATCAGAACTGGACCATGGAGCAATGGAAGAAAGTGGCCTGGTCTGATGAATCACATTTTCTTTTACTTCATGTGGACGGCCAGGTGCACTGGGATACACTATGGGAAGAAGGCAAGCCGGCAGAGAAGATTTGATGCTCTGGGCAATGTTCTGCTGGGAAACCTTGGGTCCTGGCATTCATGTGGATGTAACTTTGACACGTAGCACCAACCTAAACATTGTTGTAGACCAAGTACACCCCTTCATGGCAACAGTATTCCCTAATGGCAGTGGCCTCTTTCAACAGGATAATGTGGTCTGCTACACTGCAAAAATTGTTCATGAATGGTTTGAGTAACATGACAAAGTGTTCAAGGTGTTGACTTGGCCTTCAAATTCCCCAGATCAGCAAGTCCAAGACAAACAAGTCCGATCCATAGAGGCCCCACCTCACAACGTACAGGACTTAAAGGATCTGCTGCTAACGTCTTGGTGCCAGATACCACAGCACATCTTCAGAGGTCTTGTGGAGTCCATGCCTCGACAGGTCAGGCAGTACAAGGGGGACCTACACGATATTACACAGGTGGTTTCAATGTTATGGCTGAAAAATCTGTTGTAAATTACAAAAAATTGACCTAAATAGCTGTGTATCCTGATTCTAAATACAGCCCACAGTGTGTTTGTCTAACAAAGTTAGAGGTCTGGAAATAAAGGTAGAGGCTATATCTCTGGGGAGTAAATTAGCTGAGATTGACATCTTTAACCTTAAGACAAGTCTAAAATTATACTTTTTTCCATTTTTTTATCTCCATCTTTTATCTTTCCTATTGTTTTGCCCCAGATGCTCCCTCTAACTGGTATATAATGACTTCTGAGCCCGTGGAGGTCAGTGCAGCAGCAGGATTCTGTTCTATGTTTTATTATGGGTTTTCTGCAGGAGGAATGTTTTCCCCATCTCTCATCTTGTGCTATTTCTAACATACACACTGGGTTAGTCAGGGCGAGGAATATGAAATCGTGAATACTCATGGTCGTGAAGGCTCCCCATCGCGCCGGGGGTATGCCACACTGATTTACAGCCAGAATACAAACACAAAGCACATCACGGCTCGTCCTTCACCTGCCGCCTGCATAATTAAAGATACTTCTGTTCTCTCTCTGCTGTGATGTTCACAGTAGGAGTCTGAAATATAACAAGAAATAAATAATGTGGATGTCCTGAAATGTCTGGGACAGGCTGCAGGACTGAACAAAAGAGATAAATGGCTTTTTAGAAGAGAAAAGTCCTCTGCAGTGCTCCGTCTCTGCAGCGATGTCCAAGTAAATACCACTGATTTATAGAGGGTGTGGATTTCACCGGAAGAACAGCGACTGTGAATAGTGGAGTGTATTCACAGCCAATTTACAGCAGAAATTAAATATAAACTCAGTCATTTATTCCTCTTCTCTCATTATCTCTTCTTCTGTATTCCTTCTGTTGTCGGGTAGCTCGGGTTACTGTCTGTGTTCAAGTGAGGACCTCCGGGTTCTCTGGTGTCCTCTCACCTCCCGAAAAAATGCAGATAGGTGAATTGGCTAGGCTAAATTTATTGTAGGTGTGGAATATATATGTGAATGTGTGTGTGTGTGTGTGTGTGTGTGTATGTGTCTGTGTGCATGTTGCCCTACAACAGACTGGCTTCCCATCCAGGGCGAATTCTCCCACCTAGTTTCCAGTATTCCCGGGATAGACTCCAGGATAAAGCTCTTACAGAAGATGAATGAACTGATAATGGTCATACTGTACTGTAATGGTTAGCTGTATTAGCCGTGTAGCTTCAGGGCAAAACTCCCGAATCACAATTTGGACATCGAATCTTGTCAGATCGAATACCTTTGTGATGTGAGATGCGTGTAAACATGTGCTCACAGTCTCACACAAGCAAAGCACTTCAATTCCCTAGCTTTCCATAAGCGCGTTACATGTGCTTGCTGAACTTTCTTCTACTGAAGGTGAACACAAATGTCACGAGATTGAGTTAATTACTTCTGCAGGTCACACACACACACACACACACACACACACACACACACACACACACACACTATGCCTGGCATCTTCAAAAAGTTCTGAGCCAAGAGATTTATCATCAACCTGTGATACACTCCTGCTCCTTTCATTTTTCTTCTCCATTCACATGCTTCTCTCCGCTCCTCTCACAAAAATGTAATATTGTTTAATAATGTGTGTGAAGCATAACCTTGAATGGGTTCAGGTAACATGGACATTATTACAATTATAACCACAACGATATTAACGGAAATGAAAGGCACATCTATTATTTATATTGAATAACCAGCCGCTGCATAGAAACAGGACTCAAGGACACCTGCAGCTCAATATTCAAGAATTGTACCACTTTTTTTTAGAATTATAATTTAAAAAAAAAAAAAAAAAAAAAGACATGTTTCAAATGCTCAAGAGCAGTAACAGGAAAAAAATTCTTCACATGGCTCAAAATCTAAATAAAAATATATTTACATTTTCCTTTTTAATACTTGAGTACATTTAAGGTGGCGACATTTGTACTTTCACGTGAGTACATTTTTTGGCTGGATACTTCCACTTTTAATTGAGAAAGATGATATGTTATCTATTCTTTCAATTAGGTATAATTCCCCAGTACTTTTCTAGTTTCGTTGCTAGATTATTGACATTATTTATGGATTGTTATGTTTTTAATGCTGGAGTTTAACCATCAGTGTACAAACAGAGAAGATGGAGTTTACTTGGAATAAGTAGGACGAAGCACATCCACACTGACAATATTAAATAATGCATTTACTGATTTGATTTATGTACTATATTTACTGTCACGTGGTATTCTGCAGCCTTGTTAAGTAATAACGGAAAGCCCTGGTAAGTACACTGCCCTCCAAAAGTTTGGAAACGCCTGAACAAAATAGGGTTTTTGGGCAATATCAGCATAAATCCTCTTTAGTTAGTGACCATTTTGCATTGATAATAAGGGACAACACTAGGCATCCGAGCAGTCATTTTATTCAAACATTGACTTGATATATTACTCCAAGCCTCCTGGAGGATTGCCCAAAGATGATTCACACTGGTTGGACACTTCTTACGGACATCACGGTCCAGTTCCTCCCATAGCAGCTCAATGGGGTTAAGGTCAGGTGATTGGGCAGGCCACTCCATGATAGACAAGACACCGGCTCGGATGCCTAGAGTATGTAGA
>CM040975.1:31723557-31753700 GCA_022985145.1 Pangasius djambal | reverse complement strand
CTGCTCCATCACTGCCTTACATCTCTGCTCCATCTCTGCCTTACATCTCTGCTCCATCTCTGCCTTACATCTCTGCTCCATCTCTGCTCTATCACTGCTGCATCTCTGCTCCATCTCTGCTCCATCACTGCCTTACATCACTGCTGCATCTCTGCTGAGATATTAAGATGAAACAACAAATTAGTCCATTATTTTTTTCGATGTTCTTCAGTAGTGAAGAGGAATCTTGTGATTTTCAGCCTGAATCATGAATGCTGTGTTAATCACTGAGGTGCCATTATTAAAGAGCTCTGAAGAAATCTTAGCACGTGTTAAATAAAATAACGCTTCCTCAAGCCTGCTGATTTCATTTCTGTGTTAGATATGAGGTGAGGTTGAGCAGATGTGCTGCTGTAATTCTAAAACGAAGATGAATATATAAAAAAGAATACATTATTTTTATAGGGTTTTTTTTTCTACAAAACACTGGTTTCAAAATTATCAGCACCCTTACAATTACTGCATGGCGACAGCTGCACAGGAGAGAACCGCAGCACTGAGTCACTTCCTGTAATGTCTAACGAGGTCGTAGATGCTCGGAGGGGATCTTGGTTCACTCCTATGCACCTGTACAATCAATTTTTATGAAGGGTGCCAATAATTCCTCAGGAATCACGTACGTCTCTAATGACCACGTATGATTGGAGATTTTGTGTGGCTGAGGTGGGGTATAACACGTAACATTTACAACAATTACTCTCTTTATTTCAGAAATCTCACTGCACGTCATACTGTGTATGTGACCAGTAAAGTTTGGATTTATTTGAGATTTATTTGAGCGCTTACACAAATAACCCTGACGTGACTGGGTTTTACGGTAATCTCCAGGCACTCAGGGGGAAAGCTACTGCTCGTCTCTTTTAGTTAATATTAGATACAAGAAATGTTTACATTTCTTTCTTCCTATTCTAGGAAAAAGATGTCATGTACAGACAAAAAAAAAAAAAAAAAAAAAAAAGACATGCACATAAACGTCTATAGAATCTAGGTCTGAACTAAAGCAGAAGAGTGGTAGCTGTTTCTCCTGAAGCGTCTGGGATCATTGTCTGAAGGAGTGGGCTGAGACGGATGCAGATGCATTTATTTATTGAAAAGCGGGTAGAGAAAGCCAAAAACGTCGAGGTCCCAGAACAGGCTATGGTCAGGCGATCAGCAAACAGCAAACACGGGGAAATGTCAAGATATGAAAACCGGGAAACTAAGTTGAAAACCAGAGTAGAGATCACAGAAATAACTTGGTAAGTTCAGATGTAAGATACACACTGAGTGGTACTGAGTGTGGTGTGAGACTCTTTTATGCTGGGGGGTGATTGGGAACAGCTGAGTGTGATCAGAAGTCCAGTGATTGGGAATGAGTTAGCAGCAGTGGGTTCTGGGAAACGCAGTCCGGGGCGGCCATGTTTGTAGGCCGCGGTGTGTTCTGGGAAGTTGAGTTTGTTGACCTGACAATTATAGGAAAACCCCATATAGTATGCAGTACACTTTCTTTCATTTGGTTTCTCTTTCAGGGTGAAAAAGTGTCGGTTTTGATGAGTTTCAGCTGAATATTTTTGGTAGCATCACTAATTAAATATAATTAGCTGATGCTGATGCTATACACGCATCTAATGTCAGCTTAGTGGAACACACACCGATGGATTTTATTTCACATGAACCAACTCAAAACATTCTCCCTTTACACTGACAGAAAGAGAGAGAGAGAGAGAGAGAGAGAGAGAGAGAGACAGACTGGGGGAAGGGGGCGGGGCTTCCAGGACACGCCAGTTAAAAACACCTACGCAGCTGTCAGTCATTTCAGATTCACATGTCGATTGGCTCGTCTGTAGTTTTTACTGTGGGGTTAAAAGAAGACCGCTCTTTTGGTGCATTTCAGAGCGATAACTCGTAGCGACGTACTCTGATGTTAAAATGCAGACATTTTTACACTAAATATATAAAACTTGTTCAGGTCTGTGTTACAGGAAATTAATCAATACCTTCTGACCAATCAGAATCCAGAGTTCGTCAGCGCTGTGGGATTTTGAACTATTTTAATGATTAAGTAGTGATGAAAACGTGTTTAAGGTTAGTGTGAAGGCTGGAGTTACCGTTATAACATCCACTGTAAGCCCTAAAGCTGTCTTTACTTAAACAATCAAGTAATCATGAATAAACATTACTTAAAATGTTGTGTTCTGGACCCGTAAATCAAAGATCTAACAAGATACATAAACTTAAAGATTTCAAGTGTTATGAACTCAAAGTCATGACTCATTAAAATAGCTCCCTCTGGATGTGTATCCGAGGATGTTTTCCCGATTTATGGAGACTTTTGGGACACCTTGTATTTAAGTACACTTGAAATGAACAGCAAGTTAAGTGAATTGCATTATCACAGTATGCCGGTTGCCTGGTAGATTAGCCGCTAGCATGCAGCGCTCTCACCGCTGGGGCCCCGGTTTGATTCCCAGCCAGTAAACGATAAAATGCACTAAATGAACAATAAGCTAAGCGACTTTAATTATTTAAGTACAGTCTACATGAGCATCAATTTAAGCGAACTTAAATATACAAGTTTTTGGGAGACTCCATTACAAAATTAAATTGAGGGAAGGGACATTTACTCGATCAGTTGAGTGCAGTCAACTTGTTAGGGTTTTCAGAGTTCCAGGAAAAAAAAAGAAAACGAGCTCAAATGCTCAAAGTTAGCGCTCTTCAGATTGCTTAGTCATGAACTAACCATCATTCAAACACCAGAAACAACAGAAAGAGGAAATGAGTTGTGTATCTGTGACACACACACACACACACACACACACACACACACACACACACAGAAGAGGCAGCACTGGTTAATTAGCAGACATTAATCAGAATAAAACCTGAGCTCAGTGTGTGTGTGTGTGTGTGTGTTAAAGTCCAGACTGATGGAGTGTGAGCTGAGATTGTGACAGTGAGATAAAAACACAGCTCACGTCTCTGTCACTGCTGGTTAATATTTATTAAAGCGAGCGCATCAGATGCCTCCAGAGAGAAGAGCGGGCATTTTTTAGCTCTGACGCGCCGATCACACGGCCCTGTGTCTGTGCGAGATTAATGTACAGTACAGTCCAAAAGTCTGACGCTGCCTCATCAGTCACAGGAAACTCGTTTAACTTTATCAGCGTAAGATTTCTCAAACAAAACTCCATCATTTTTCATTAAAGCTCAGAGCAGGACCATGACAATCTGCAGGGAATTATTGCCCTCGGTTCTCATGGCCTGTAAACCTCTCAGACACAAACACACACTTCTTCAGAACCTGCACAGCTTCCTGATCATCGCTCATGCTTGTGTGATGAAGCATCAGGAAAAGAAAGGGTTCAGAACCAAACAGAGCTGGAGTTTTTGACCTCCTTCCTGTTTTTAGCGTTATTTTAGCGTCACTGCTAAAGCGGATTCTCAAAAACGCTCATAAAACCAGATTTAATTCATTTAGAAATGTATAATGTTCCTGTTCTTTAAAATATAAAAAATTTTTTTTAAAAAGGCAAGAGGAAAATTCCGTTTCCTAAGCTATTTTATTTTATTTTATTTTATTTAGAAGAGTCTTGCTAAGAGAGAGTAAATGTTAGGTCATGTGCAATAAGAAATGATCGGCACCAGCCGATTTTAATTTTATTTATTTATTTGTTTGTTTGTTTGTTTTAAAGCTAGGAAAGTGCGGAAAGTGAACTGAATCGTGTGAAATGAGATGTAATTTTTATTTTTTTTTTGTAATTCATGCAGTGACATTATTGCTAACTCTTTAACAATTACGATGTTTCTGAAAATTATTTGTAATATATATATATACTGGAAAAAGGAAAAAAAAAGTGTTCATTTCCTAATTAATAACCATAGCTATTTTTATTTATTTATTTTTTTTTTTTTTTGGCTAAAAGAGTCATTCTGAAATAATATTAACTGTAACTATAATCAGATTTTAATAAATAGTTTTAATAAATAAAAGCTTGGCATGTTGCTGTAGTGTATGAGGAATAAAACCCTTGGGGGTGTGCTGTTACAGGAAAACAATCAACTGCAGTTCGGTAACAGTAACTGCTTCATCACACCACCCCGTCGATGATCATTTTAGCTATTGTGATACTATAACTAGTTGTGCGAGTCTGATACGTAAAGCTAGCCGGAGGGTCTCGTTTCCATGGTAACAGTCAAACACTTCAGTCAGTTGCTCTAAATCTGTTGATATGTGACGTCTAAAACGATATTTCTGCCAAAGTTAGTTTCCACCGGTGTGAAATAATGATAACGAAGGTTCAACTGATGTTAAAGTCACATCAAATTCAATATGTCTGTGTGTGTGTGTGTGTGTGTGTGTGTGTGTGTGATTAAGATTACCTATGAACTGAAAATGTCAGATTTAATGACTTTTCTCTCCACACTCCACAGGAACTGGCCTGAAAGATTGAAGGATACCTCTTTTTTGATGGTGATGCCTCCAGTCCTGATGTGGCCTCCTGTGTAATGTAGCCACATCTCAGTCTTCCACTTGCTCACTGACGTTCTATCCAGCTGTCGAATGCCTTCTTGTAGTCAAACCATGCCGGTGCTTCTTCACTACTGTTCCAACCATCTTACTGACCACTGATTTTTATAAGCATACTTCGACATCCTTTCTGCTCATCTGGGAACGTTCTGTTCTTCAGTAAGTGGTTGTAGATGTGGTTCGTCAGTGCAGCTGAGGGAACTTGTCAGTAGGTTGTTGGACAATTCTCAGAGTCTATTTGTCCATTTGGAGAGTACAAAGGTGACTGCAGATGTCAGGAATGCTTCTCTGATATCTGCTTGTCTCATTTATTGCCCTCGTGATGTCTTCAAGCAGGGTAAAGAACTGCTTAAGCCAGAGGTTTTGAACCTTTGCTGGCGCAGGTGGCTTCCACTTCTGTCCATAAAGTAGGTGTTGCTTTATCATTATAGGTGACTTTGTCCTCCAGAATGCCATGCCAGAAGCTCTCTACTTGTGGATCTTTCACATCAGATTTCTGGTTGTTCAGCGGTATAACCTCTTGATGTTCTTGCTCTGCATTGTATAGCTTTTCAACCATTGAACTTTTGCCTCATCATTTGGATGTTCAACATAAGCTCTTGTCAGCCTTGTATTTCCGAGTGATGTAATTAGCCTTTTAGCAGACCTGGCTTATTGGGACTCCTTTGACAATTTCAGTCTGGAATCCTCCTAGATGAGCAGAACGATGGTCAAAGAATGTCTAGAAATCATTGGTCAGTAAGATGGTTGTGACAATAGCTAGCGCTTTTCAGTAGGGTTCCATGGTCTTCAGAATATTCCTTCTCCACGCAGGCCCTTTGGTGTGGATCTGTCCTTCACTTCACCGCAGCAGTGGTGCGTATGAGAGCTCTGTCTTCACTCTTTGAGAGAGCGGTATTGGCTACCACTGTTTGATTTTATTGAGTCTCTTGCACTCATCGAGGCTGCAGGTCCTTACAGTATTTTGATCAGTTTGCTCCATCTCTTTTCCTCATTGTTGTTGGACTCTGGTGTAGCTGTTCTACTACTGAGAGCTTAGTAACTGCTGCTCATCAGCTGGTTGAAGAATGGAGTCATCCGAGGTGCTTGCAGTCGGGAGCTGTTGCTGTTCCTGACATCTCCCTGGATGTACTCGAGCTCAATGTTGGTGAGGTTCTTCTCCGTCACTGTGAACTGTGCTTAGCTGGCAAGAGTGTTCATGTGAGGGAAGAGATCTGAGATCCTGTTTCTCCAGAGCGTGTACATGCCACTGGTCATTCCACCATCCATCTTCATGGATTCAGTGTACTAACAGCACCACATGACCACCTGGTATTGCTCGTATGTCAGTTATTGTCCCATCATCATTCTTCATGTGGAGGTGGAGCAGGGACGTTGCTGTTATGTATAAAATGGAAGCAGTTCTCCGTTGCATATGGCTGTAATATTAGATACTGTATAATAAAATAATGTATGTGAATTTCTGGGCCACTGGACATAGAAAGCTTTCCATCACACACACACACACACACACACACACACACACACACACACCCCACAATGTCATTTATTTCAGAAGTAGTGACCTGATTCTTATTTAAATAAACCGTTTTATGAATTCTAGCCCCTGATACGGCACATCAGAATGAGTCTCTGTCTCTCTCTCTCTTTCTGTTCTATTCACACACACACACACACACACACACACACACACACACACACACACTCCACAGTGTCATTTATTTAAGAAGTAGTAACCTGATTCTTATTTAAATAAACCATTTTATGAACTCTAGCCCCTGATACGGCACATCAAAGATGAGTCTCTCTCTCTCTCTCTCTCTCTCTCTCTCTCTCTCTCTCTCTCGCTCTCTTTCTGCTGTAATCACAGTAGAGCACTAAAGTGACAGTGAGACAGGAATGGAGTGGTATAATCCCATTTTGCGTTCACCGATGCACTGTGCGAGTTCCCCACTCTGCAGCACACTCCTCCGTCCCGGTGGTGTTTCAGGCGACAGCGAAGTGGCCCTCCAGTCAAATACGGTAACTCACTTCAAAGTGAAGTTTAAATGTGGAACTCCATTTTCTCTGATCGATGATACGCTTCAGTTTTATCGGTCTAATCTGTCTGATCAGCGTTTCAGCCCTGTGTGTGTGTGTGTGTGTGTGTGTGCCCTATAATCAATACAGCATTCTGACTGGAGATCATTTCACACTCGTCTCTCCTCATCACACTGAGACAGCTACACACAGCGAGTGAGAGAGTGAGAGAGTGAGAGAGTGCTCACTACAGGCCGAGCAGATCCTTCTTCTCCACACCGTCTCATATTCATTTCATTTTTAATAAATACAGAGCAGACAGGTGAGGCGACACCGCCGCAGCGACAGACCACTGTCAGGGCTTTACAGTCAGAACTTCACCAGTAAGGTGTTTCGGCTGGGCATCAGTCACACATCCACAGGGTTTCATGCTCACACGTTTTTTTTTTATTAACATGAATTGACTTTTTTTTTTTTTTTTACTACCATATGTTTTTACATGTATATTTTTAAAATCTATACTTTTCTTTTTTACCATGCATGGAGATTTTTACATTCACAGAGATTTCTTTTTCACGTGCATAGTGTTCTTTTGCATGAGGATTTATTTTTTATTAGCGTTGTGTTTTTTTACATTCACATTTTTAAAACGCATACATTTGATTTGTCTTTACATGCATAGTGTTTTTTTTGTTTGTTCATTTATATTTTTACCTGTACAGTTTTTTTATTAGCGTACGTTTTTCATGCATAGTATAGTTTTTACAGGCATGTTTATGCCTCCATATATTTGTTTACATGCATAGAGTTTACTGGGGTTTTTATATGCATGAAGATGTACAAAAAAAAAAAAGAAACCCACAAGCAGATTTTAAAATGCATAGCTGTTACAGTATAGACATGTGGGGTTTTTTTTTACATGCATAGTGTTTTTCTTCTTTGCTTCTAACACCAGCTTTATATTGTTTGATTAGAGCATTTCCGTGTTTTTGAGTATTTACATAGTTTAACCCAGCAGCCTGTCTCTTGCTGAATGTGTTCTCCTTCACATCCTATTCATAAACCTCTAAACCACGAGAAAGATGGGTTTATACGCGAAACGTGGAACGAATGCAGTAGCGGTGAATGAAGGAATGAAGGAAGATGATGATTTCAGTCAGAAGTGCATTGGGATTGTGCATTTTCACTGCACGCTGATAGCTGTGATGACTTTTAGTCTCTACAGAGATGCACTACACTACAACGTGTTCCAGCTGACTATGACCCTGTGTGTGCACTTAACTACAGGGTATTGCTCAGCATCCATAATTAACAGATGGTCAGCATCTAAAGCAAGTTTCTCAAACGCTCAGGTTTTCCTTCAATGTTCCTTTATATCTAACTGTGGAGTGAAGTTAAAAAAAAAAAAAAAATCCCACAGCCTGTGCAGCGCTGCAGCTTTCTCAGTTCCTTTCTATTATCTGATCTAGATTATGAGGATATGATTTTTTAGCAAGGTCACACCCTGAACACTGAAACACTGCATTATATAACAGTGTGCTGTGTTTTATTACACCTGACATAACGGCTACTTTCACAGGAAAGTGCCTCGGCCTTCGTTAACCATCTATACATAATTATACACGCTCATATTCTGTGCATAAAGCTCGGCTGGGAAAACCGCCAACATCTTTATCAACATTATTGAATTACAGAAATAACATCGAACCAACTCAGATGATTAAGGAACCCTTCAGGCTCATCATATTGAACTTGTAGAAAAATATATTTTCTATTTTTGCTCCTTATCTGTGTAATGAAATGAAGAGTGCACTGAAACTTCATAAACTGATGTTACTCTTACCTCCTGTGTTCTCGTGGCTTTCCTCTAACCTTCTACAAACATGCTATAGGAGAACTCTAAATTAACCCGAGATATAAATAAGTGTGTGTGAGTGATGGACAGGAATCCCATCCAAGCTGTACTCCTGCCTCACTCTCGGTATTCCCGGGATAGACTCCGGATCCACCACCACCCTGACCAGGATGAAGCAGTAATCAATGATGAATGAAGTTAGTCTACTTACCTTTCATCATTCTTATACTTCATTTTTATTCTTTTTTTTTTTGCTAAATATTTGCTATGTATATGTTCTCATCGTTTTTCTCATATTATTATGGCACTGATTCTGTTTTCCTACTGCCTTTTTAATTAAACTTTATACAATTTATGCTTTAATTAATTTTATTCATGCTCACCTCAAACTGTGTATGCTCTATTTAAACTTTATTTATTCTAATTATTAATTCGATTGATTCTCATCTGCCGGTATGCAATTTTTACATGTATACATATTTTTATTGCTTCATTTGTTAATTTAGGTTTGAGTTGACAAGAAGGCTACGGTAATTTACATAATCACTCTTTACAGCCGTACTGAGCAGAAAAGCATCTCAGAACCTTGAGATGGATGGCCTACAACAGCAGAAGACCACATCAGGTTCCTCTCCTGTCAGCCAAGAACAGGAATCTGAGGCTACAGTGGACAAGAGTTCACCCAAACCACCCCGACAGATGAAAACTGGAAAGAACATCCCCTGGTCTGATGAATCTTGATTTCTGGTGCAGATGGTATTTTGGCATCGACAGCATGAGTCCACGGAGCCGACCTGCCTTGTGTGAGCAGTTCAGGCTGGTGGTGGTTGTGTAATGGTGTGGGGAATGTTTTCTTGGCGCATGCTGAGCTCCTTAACACACAACTCAGCATCATTTGAACTCCACAGCCTATCTGAGTACTGCTGCTGACCACATGGAGTCCTTTAAAGGCACAATTTACTGTCTTATAATGGCTACTTCCAGCCTGATAATGTCACCAATCACCAGTTCTCACTCCAGTAGAGGACCTTTGGGATGAAGTACAGCAGGAGATTCACAGCCTGAATGTGCAGCTGATCAAGCTGGAGCAATTATGTGATGCAGTCACGTCAACATGGGCCAGAATCACACAGAAATGTTTCTAACACCTTGTGGAATCCCTCTGAGAGCAAAGTGGTATTAGTATGGTGTTCCTAATAAAGTGGCTTTTGAGGATGTATGTAAATGTAGATGGGATTATGAAATTTCATTCACTTTTCCAGCTCCTGAACACCTCATCTTTGGAATTTATTTATTCCCCACTTATTTGTTTCCATCTTTGTTTCTATTTCCATCGTCATTAAGCTGCTAGTGGGTTTCATTTCATTTCGCCTAGATACCAATTCTTTCCTAATTTCTGTGTATTCTCAGTGACTTACAAATGCTGTATGCAGGACATGTGCCTTAAAACATGCCAAATGACTGTTTTTAAACTCCCAGACACGGCTTAATCCTGACATTTCTGGTGTGTGTGATCAGTAAATCAGTGGTGTTCAAGAAAATGATGACTGACAGTTGCACACTTAATGGGAACATGTTCAATCTGCATTACAAATCTAATCTGAATAATTTATTCAGCGTTTATTTTCAGCGTCCGTCTTCTGAGATGAGCCGAACACTCAGTCGGAATTAATAATGCATTTTCTGTGATCAAACTTCGATGATCAAACTTTTAGTGACTTGGTGTGTCTTGATGTATTTCAGCCTGCCTCCTGGAAGTACAGAAACCCACAGAGTCAGCACGTCAGTACTGCTTGCCTTGAGGGGTGGATTTCTCTATCGGTTCTGTTGGACTTCAGAATTTGACCATGACATTTTGATAACAGGTTTGAAATCACAATCACTTTAAAACCGATCTTTCCTGGTTTAGATCTAATTTGACAGACCATTACAAGTGTGTTAGTATTAATGGAGATTCTTCAGAGGTTAAGACATTCACAAACTCTGTGCATGTAACAAAATGTTGGTTTTTACTTCTACACTGATGATACACAGTTCTATTTCTATGTTTATGAAAAAATATTCAGCAAAACACTGTGCATAAAAGCTTAGATGAATAGAAACTTTTAATTCCTTCAGTGCAGACTTCTCTATCCCCACCCAGAGATTCCAGCTCCTCCTGGAGGATTCCCCTGACATTCCCAAGCCAAATATGGGATATAATCTCTCCAACAAGTCCTGGGTCTGCTCCAGGGTCTTCATCCAGTGAGACTTGCCTAATAATGCTCTATTGGGAGGATCTTCTACTACTACTACCAGTCTCTCCCAGATCGTCAAGCTCCTCACTCTATCACGGAGCGCAGGGTAAGCCCAGAACCCCTGCCTATACTCCAAACCTTAAATTTCCGGTCACTACCCACAGATCGTTACCATAGGTGAGGCACATGGATTGACCAATAAACAGAGAGCTTCGTCCAGAAACTGAGCTCCTGCTTCACCAGCGCAGACCAGTAGAGCGACTGCAACTCTTCTCCTGCTGAGCCGACCTGTTTGTCAATCTCACACTGACAAAGTTATTTTTATTCTGTCATTATTGACCTGACTGTATAGCACCTGTGTTCCACCCTTCGTGGATCAAGACCTTGCCCTGATAAAGGGGTTTATGTACTTCAGTGATCCTCAGGGTGATGTCACCAGGAGCATAATGTTTAACCTTAGTGAACAGATCTGGGGGAAGAGGTCAGAAAAAGAACAATCCTAATGACCACCATACACGGTATGAGAAGCACTATGTGGAAGCCTCTCCATTGGCCTGGAGCCAGGTCTGGGGGTAGTATCCTCAGGTGAACACCTGGTGACTGGGCTACCCATGAAACCTGGTCAGGATCAGCCTGAAATGGCATGTGGAGCCATCTTGTGGGATCGACACCTCTTTATGTTTGCATCTATGGTGAAAACGTAAAACAGGTAGAGAACTTTACCTATCCTGGAAGTGTGCTCACACACAAACATCACACCCTGAGCACTGAAACACTTTACATCATATTACAGTGCGCTGTGTTTTATTACAGCTACTTTTACAGGAAAGTGCCTCGGCCTTCGTTAGCCACAGATACATAATTACACTCGCTCAAATTCTGTGCATAAAGCTCGGCTGGGAAAAGCGCCAACATATTTATCAACATTATTGAATTACAGAATAAATAACAGAGAACACTCTCGGATGATTAAATAAACCAAAGCTTCAGGCTCATCATATCGAACATGTAGAGAAATATATTTTCTATTTTTGCTCCTTGTCTGTGTAATGAAATAAAGAGTGCACTGAAACTTCATAAACTGGTAAGTTTCTCTTACCTCCTGTGTTCTCGTGGGTTTCCTCCGAGTTGTGCACCCCTGACCATCACACCCATATGTGGTTCTTCACCAAACTTTTCCCAAGATGGAAGCACTCAATTGTATAGAATGTCCTTGTGTGCTGTAGCATTACAAACTCCCTTCCCTATAAACGGAATAAAACGTCCGGGGACAGGATGTTATAGGAAAGTAGCGTGTTAGCAGTAACTTCTCTACATCACACCACTCTGGATTTTTTCCAAAATCATCATGTTGATGGTGATTATCATGTGGGTGTTAAGTGGCTGTGAGTCAAACTGATGAGAAACAGCAAATAAATTAGCAAAAAAAAAAAAAAAAAAAAAACAGACGTGAAGAATCAACCTGCGGAGGAGGACTGCATGCAAATGATCTCAGAACAGATGGCGGTCAGTGTCTGTGATGTTAAACACTCACCCAAAGCCAGCGTGTGTCTGTCATTATCGGCTAAATAAAGTGGGAAAAAGATTTCAATGCCAGGAGAGTGTGTGGAAATATTAGAGATGCGATATTTCCGGATGGAAATGTAAATCTGTTCTGAAAAAACCCAGGACGCAAGATGAACATCCACGTCCCAGATTTCTTCGTTTTAACACACGTGTTTTCCCGAACGCAGCGCTACAGGAACATCTCTCCGCCGGGTCGACCTACTGTTCTTTTCTTTATTTAGATCAGAAGCTTACTGAACCCCTGCTGTTATCACCCTGACATGAATTAATGAAGAGCGTCTGACAGGAGTTAGAGAATAACCGTGTTTATGAACAGCAGGTCCCGCTCCGGCTCGGAAATATCACAGCGATTAGCACGTTTGGGGAAACATACATCATTTATAACAGGCTTTTAATAAGCATCTCCCTGGAGAAGAAGAGCAGATTGGGGTTGAAAAGTGGTGCGCTAAACACCTGTTTGTGAACCTTTACAAAAATCACTGTATTACAGAAAACCCGCACGACCAGTCTGAGCTTTTCAGCCAATCCCAACCACAAAGAAATAATTCCGAATGAATCTTTTTACATTTACAGTTTGCTATCATTGTAAACATTTACATGGACATATCGTAGCATAAATAAATGTAATTCTTTAGTTTATGCTGTTTGGTACAAAGAAACAAGACATTCAGGGGTTATTTATTTATGTATTTACATTTTTAAAAGAGGTTTTATTTTCAGCTCATTGTGATGAAGTGTGTTTAGAATATTTTTAAAATGTATAAATTTCATAATTTTATTCTTTAGCTTATGCTCATGTGCATGAGGTTTGGTTAAAAAAAAAAAAAAAATGAAATGAAAAAATAAGCAATTTTTTCCCCCTAATATTTGAAACATAGTGATGATTTTTTTTTTCTTTTTTTAGAATAGTTTACAATTTATTCATTTAATACATTTATTTCCTTAGTTCTGTAGTGGTTTATTACAAAGAAGCTAAAAATAAATATTTCTTTTTTTCTGTTTTTTTTTTTTTTTTTTTAATAGTTTTGCATTCATGAGGATGAAACCTGGCTTTCTGCTCGGAATATTTTAAAATATACAAATTTAACTCCTTCGTTCATGTTCGAATACACTAGAAAAAAAAAAAAGAAAAGTCAAATCATTCAGGTTTTCTTTCCCCTTTTTAAAGACGTCTTACATCCAACTCATGGTAGCTCATGTAGCTTCTTGTTCAGAATATTTAAAAATGTACAAATTTTATTATTTAATTCCTGGAACAACGTAGAAGATTCAGAGGTTTTTTTTTTCCTCTGTAAGAAAAGTTTTCTTGAGAAAACTTTTATGAGGATGAAACATGACGTCGTTTTTCTGAAACATTCGAAATTCTAAATTCTTTAGTTAATGTTCAAATACACAAAGTCTGGTACAAAGCAACAAAAGACACAGATATTGTTGTTGTTTTTTTTATTTACGATACTAATGTTCAAAGAGTTCATGTTCACAAAGTCTGGTACAAAGAAACAAAGAGACAGATGTTCTTTTATTTATTTATTTATTTATTTACATCATGGGGATGGAACTTCTTGTTCGGACTAATTATTTCGAAACATATTTAAATTTAATTCACTGGTTCACGTTCATGTACCTGTGGTTTGGTACAAAGAAACAAAACATAATTTTATATCTTGTTATATTCATTTATATTGTTCAGTATATTTTATATTCAGCTCATGAGGAAGAAACTTAGCTTTTGTTTGAGATATTGTAGACTTTTTAACAAGGACTATGGATCTCAGCGCACACTGCACGCTTCCACTCACAGCTCCAGAATTCACAAATTCAAAATCCATTAACATTTGGCTCCAAAAAAAAGCGCAACATAAATCAATTCGCGTTGCGCAATTCGAACAGTAGCACAGAGAGGAAGTAGTCATGCAGGTCGTGTCTTCTGAACGATGGTCTTTGCTCAGCGTGTTCCCATTTCATGGCTGTAATCAGGTGTGTTTAGGGATAACAAACCTCCACGCTTACATTTCCACCATCTTACTTCCTGAAATCATCAATCATGTGATATTAACTCACCTGCTTTCCCCGCCCAAACAGGAAGTAGCTTAATAGCTACTCCACATTCACGGGGTTAACGTTCGCAGATCTGATTATTCGTGAATTTGCCATCAATAAATAAATGTTTTTTTTTTTTTTTTGCAAAGTTTAGTAAGTCATCAATGCATGAAATATATGTATTATTAATCTATTTATCTAGTTAAGGCTTTGAGTCACAGCTCAGAAGGTTGTACTTTACTGTAAATATATTTTTACAACCCAAATTGCCAGTCAATTACTGTCAAATCTACAGCAATGTATTACAGTGTACACTCTCAGGAAATAGGGTACCTTCCCTTGTCACTGGGGTGGCACTCTTATATTTTATACCTTTAATATGTATCTTTCACCTAGACTTGTGGATATAGTGTACAGTTAAAACTGATTTAATGTAAATAATTGGACCAGCAACAAGGAAATATACAGTTTAGTACCTTTTTTTCCCCACAAAGGTGTTGAGTGTTTTTGGAATTTCTCCTATTCAATTCAATGCTTCATTGACCACAGTGAAGTACAAGTTCTTTCAGATTATACAGCCTTACCTCCTGGGATCATTTAAGCTAAATGACTCATCATGCTAATAATGTTGAACATGTCATTCTAACAGCTCTGTTTTAGCTAATCTCTAAATTAGCTACTTCTGTCCTTTATTCTTTCCAGCCTTAAATGCATGCTTCACCATTTCACTGTGGTGTGGATTTGGTTCTCATCAAACAATGCCACTGCCAAAGCTGGTTGTGCATCAGATCCATATCTCACTTAGAAGGATGTGGATCCAGTTTGTGGCTTGTGCTCGTGTAGAACATATACCTTAGGCTATTCTCACACTTGTGTTTGCCCTGAGACTTTGATACAATTAGTGACGTGTTGGAAATCCTGATCCCTGGTCTTCTTCAAAGTGGTGGTCTGGTGCTCGCTTTCAGTCCGGGTCATGTGTGGAAGCTATCTGATGTCAGGGCTGCGTACTGAATAATGTGATTGGGTTAACTTGTTTCATGTTTGATGGTGCTGGGGAAAAGGTTATTATAGTCAGTGGAGGAGACGGAACAAAGAAAAGTATGTGCACCCCTGACCATCACACTCATGTGGTTCTTCCTCAAACCGTTCCCACAAAGTTGGAATCACACAATAGTATAGAAGGTCTTTGTATGCTGGAGCATTACAATTTCCCTTCACTGGAACTAAGAGGCCCAAACCTGTGCCTGTGCACAAAGAGAGCTCCATGAAGACATGGTGTGTGAAGGTTGGAGTGGAAGAACTCGAGTGTCCTGCACAGAGCCCTGACCTCAACCCCACTGAACACCTTTGGGATGAACTGGAACACCGACTGAACCCCAGACCTCCTCGACATCCCAACATCAGCGCCTGATCTCACTAATGCTCTTGTAGCTGAATGAACACAAATCCCCACAGCCACGCTCCAACATCTAGTGGAAAGTCTTCCCAGAAGAGTGGAGCTCATTATAACAGCAAAGGGGGAATAAATCTGGAATGAGATGTTCAACAAGCACATATGGGTGTGATAGTCAAGGGTGCACATACTTTTGGCCGTATAGTGTATATAAAATCAGATTTTCACAGGATTGGAGGTCTATAATTATCTCACCTTTATGGTGCGAGTGCTTGCACTGAGAACATTGTGAAAAAGTCACGTCTCACGCATGACTAAAAATCTTATATGAGAACGGCTCCTCATTTGCAGGTATTCGTGCTGTTCGTCCAGAAAGTGTTATCCTTAACCACTTGAGTGTTGGTACCAAAGTAAAAGAATGAAAAAAAAAACAGGAGTGCCGTTTTTATATGCTCTACCCCGTTAGCACATTTCTACATTTCCGAAATTGTGTTAAGATTTTGGACAGTCCCACAGTGCCCAGCGTGTGTCCTTGCAGACCGGCCAGATGGAGGCCATGGAGAAATGTTCTACACACAGAGCAGGGTGTAAAAGCTCCCAGCTGCTTCCACTTCCCTCTTAATTACATTCTTAATTTCAGTATTTCGGAGTTTTGCCCATGGTGTGTTCATTAAACACGGCCGTTAGACCCTGCATCGCCACAGTTCTCCCCGCTTTCTGATTAAATCGGCAATATTCAGTGATCCAGCTGACCCATGAGGACGTACAGATGGTGTTATGTTCTTCTTTTACTGAATGATGGTGAAGAGTTAAATCTTACTGCACATTTTCCTACATTAATAACGAACTTCATTAACGTCTGGATTCCCCGGCACTCGTTTATGTAAATTATTTTCCTAAAACAGCAGAAGGTCAGAGTGTTTTATTCCTCTTATACCACAGCAATTTGCCAAGAATTATAATTTTGTATTTATTAATAAATAAATAGCCTAGTCCGCTGCATCATTATCCGGAAATTCACGTGTAAATGTGTCTTTTTTTCTTCGTTGTTTTTCTTTGACGTTTCTTTCGCATCCCCCCCAAAGTGTCTCTCGGCTTATTCACCGTAATGAAAACAGCTTGTTCCTCTTATTTAAATCAAAGCCAAGCGGCGTGAGGTGCGAGGAGCTCCGTCCCTCGGGGAATTTGTCCATTTCCATGATGAATGCACTTTTTATTTTTGTGACATGTAATTGCTCTTAAAAGGCCATCAGTGTGAATCATGGAAAGCGTGGGCAATCAGTGCACTCAGGAGAGCACCTGCTGCCGCTCTCACTGCAATTAAACAACGAGCCACTAGACATCTGCATACGTTGTGTTTTAAAGGTTCAAACAAGAAACGACGGCCGTTTTTCAGCCGATTGTCGGGAATGTAATCAGACAGTCCTGTGACTAATTGCACTGGGAGCAGCGGGGTGATCACTTACAGCGATGGAGGTGATAAAGGTGTGATTGGAGGTGATGGAGAGAGGCAGCGGTGCCTTTAATGGTAACAAAACAGATAAATATGAAAAGGTTTTCTCTTTCCATGCCCAAAGAGATGTTGATTCTCTCTGATAGAGGTCCGAGGGGAATAGCCGGACTGATCTGAGCTGACAGAAAGCTGGAATCACTCATTACAAACCATCTCTAAACGTGGGAAAAAACATCGCCTGGACTTTTTTCCAGTCTTCAGCTGTCCAGGTTTGATATGGTCTTCCGTAGATGTAGCTCATCCGCCTCAAGGTTTGACATGTTGAGATGCTTTTCTGCTCACCACGGCTGTAAAGAGTTGGTATTTGAGTTACTGTAGCCTTCCAGTCAGCTATATCACGGTAATTTGACAGCAATTACAATTTTGTTATTTATTCAGAACACACTCACTCTATTAGAAACATTTATGCAGTTATCTAATCAGCCGATCACGTGGCAGCAGTGCAATGCATAAAGCCATGCAGATACAGGTCACGAGCTTCATGAGGAAAATGATCTCGGTGACTTTGAGTGTGGCTGATATCTCCTGGGATCAATGGTCTCTAGAATTTAAACAGAATGGTGCGAAAAACAAAAAGCATCCAGTTCTACAGGTGAAAATGCCTTGTTAAGAGAGATCAACGGGTTCGAGACGGGTCTGGATGTTCTTCTCTGATCTCTCTGTCTGAAATCAGCCACACTCAAAGCCACGGAGATCATTTTCCTCATGAAGCTCGTGACCTGTATCCGCATGGCTTTATGCATTGCACTGCTGCCACATGATCGGCTGATTAGATAACTGCATAAGTGTTCCTAATGGAGTGAGTGTGTTCTGAATAAATAACAAAATTGTAATTGCTGTCAACCTACTGTGATATAAGAGGAATAACTCACTTTGGGATGTGCTGTTATAGGAAAACAATCAACTTCAGGGTGGTAACAGTAACTCCAGCTCATCACACTACCCCATCACTGATTATTTTACTACAACAGCACCACACGATGGTTCCTCAAACAAACTGATACGGATTAGCAATTAAATGAGCAAATCTCAACCGTAATGAACGGCTCACTCTAGGATCTTAACGAGACTCGATTAAAGGCAGTAAAGACGAGCACTTGATTAAAGGCAGTAAAGACGAGCACTTGATTAAAGGCAGTAAAGCTGCTATACCTGTACGTAAATTATTCCTAAACAGTGTTAGTGTTAAACATCGATCATAATTATGAAGCGTGTTTAATCAGAGTGATAAAGATTTTCAGCTTTTCTGATTAGATTAGCTCTAGATCGTAGAAAGCATTTCTCAATTCACTTAAACCTGTTGCTATTGGTTGGTTAAAATGAGGTCATTTAAATAAACTAAAAAAAAAAAACACTAATATACTGTATAGGTTGTTTCTGACAGCTGTGTTTTTTTTCTTCGTTTTACTTTATTTTTCATTACACACCTACTTTTTTTGTGTTTCATCTCTTTCTCCGCCACTTCTGCCGATTCCTCTGTTCCTCTTCATGAATCTGATACACAACACACTTGAAATTATATCACATTTGCCTTCCGTGGCGTGTGATTTATTAGACAGATGACATCCGAGCCTTGAGAGGGTTCAGGGTAATAACGGCGAGAGAAGCTCTACACATCTTATAAGCCACCAAAGCCAAGAGCAGCGCTATTGCCTTCTTTATTTTCTTTGTGCTGTGGAGGTGGAGGTCTTTGAAGTGTGACTGATGAAAAACATGATATGAACAACTGAAAGGAGAGAAGGGAAAAAAAATCACTTCGGCACGGAAAAAAAAAAAAAAAGCCAAAACTCGCTATAGGAGTTATTCTCTGCAGGCAGATCACTGGAGATTATAAAACAATAAATAAAAAAAAAACCTCACCTATGTGTATTTCTGCTGTGGGAATTGATTTGTTTCACCAGAACACAGGCGTGAAGATAGAGTCAGGAATCAGGTTTCCTTCTTATACCGGAAATGAACTCTGGATTGTGATTGGTCGTCAGGTGTTGATTAGTTTTCTCTAACAGCAGCTCTGACAGTCGTGCAGCTTCAAATCGCAGGTTTACATTAATGCACTCGTTCTAATAAGTTATCGTTTCTATAGCAACAAGTCATTCACAGGGACTCGTACAGCAGACGCTCCACTTAAACCGTTGACATGTAATGTTTATTTAACGTTTATGGAAGGAGTCTCCAGTGTCGGCGCTTTGTAACAGTCAGAGGTAAAGGCGTAACTCTAGGTTTTCTCATCTTCAGGACAGAGGAGTTTACGCGTTGCGGTTTTGAAAGTGAGAACAGGAATTGATCTGTTTCATAGACATCAAATGTAACTAAAAATAGATAAAAATGATGACATCGTTCTGTAATAAATATAAATCATAATAGTTGGCAAATTGCTGTGATAAACGTGCTGTTATAGGAAATTAATCAGCTTCAGGGTGGTAACAGTAACTCCGCTTCATCACACTAAAACAGCACCACACACACACACACACACACACACACACACACACACAGTGTTGTTTTTTTTTTCTTACTTATTTTATACCAAATAAAACCCAATTACTTTAAAACATAAACAAAACACATAAAGCTGACAGGCTGAGAATAATTACCGTCCACCGAGACTGAAGCGCGTTCGTTCACTTCCATAAAAATCTTATGAAAAAAACTTTCCACTTTCAGCATTCAGTGGCTTTTCTCCAAATAAATAAGACTTTTTGTTTTGTTTTCTGGGGTTTTGTGACTCCTGTTCTTATCACGACCCATTAAACTGATGGTTCATTTCCTGCCGGCTCTGTTCTGTTCCTCGCTTGTGCTTATGGCCCCTGTGTTGTGTTCAATCTCCCATACACGTCATAAATAAAGCTGCAAAACCCCGAACCCACAGGCCTTCTCCTTAGCATTAGCGATGATGAACTATCTGCATTATGGCCTTTCGCGGATCACGCAGTCTCCTCTAGGACATGCTGAAATGACATTATTGTCATCTTTATTTACAACCGTGAAGTTTTTTTTCTGCTCCAGCGTTCGGTGACCGTTCGCCTGCTGAGTAAACAACAGCAACACAACGAGCCTCTGCTGGGACATAAGGCACGATAACGACAGGAAGTCATGCTCTATTCTGAGAAATCTGTACGGATCGTAATGTGTGAGCTCGTTTTTGGCAATACAACTTTTCCAGCGGAGCTGTTTGTGGAATTAAAAGAGAAAGTTAGCGTATGCCGAGCCCTGCGGCTCATTACTGACACTGAGGAATGGTGCTGCTTTTTAATGGCTTTTCACACTTTCACAGGAAAGAAAAGCCATAAAGCCGCTGAAGCTTCGTCTCTGCAGCTCCTCAGAACACACACAACACACACAACACACAACACGGGTAGAATGAGCTCTGAAGCAGTTTTAAATTATTTGTACAGCTTTCCAACTTGCAACATTGATTCCACAATGCATTATGTCAGCTTTCTATATGTAAAGTAGGGAATGAAACACTCCGTGTCATGCAGTTAGAGGAAAATAATCACATTTTGATGAAGTGGAGTCACTGGTACCACCCTGAAGATGATTATTTTCCAATAACCCCAATTGTTTTATTCCTCTTATACCACAGCAATTTGCCATATATACAAAAAATGCTGTTGTTGCCATATATACAGTATATACACACACACATCATGCTACTTATCCATTTAGAGTTACTAATAAAGCTAGCTGGCTATATATTACTAGATTATATTACTATAGATTAGATATTAGATATATTATTAGATTAGATATGTTACTAGCTACCACTTTCTTAGCCTCAGTTAGGTTTCTGGTTACCTAGGATTCTGGTGTAATCCTTACACAATGATGTTTGCGGATGACATTGTGATCTGTAGTGAGAGCAGGGAGCAGGTGGAGGAAAACCTGGAGAGGTGGAGGTTTGCGCTGGAGAGAAGAGGAATGAAAGTCAGTCATAGTAAGAGTGAGTACATGTGTGTGAATGAAAGGGAGAGAAGTGGAACAGTAAGATTACAGGGTGAAGAGGTGAAGAAGGTACAGGAGGTTAAGTACTAGGGGTGAACAGTCCAGAGTAATGGTGAGTGTGGGAAAGAGGTAAAGAAGCGAGTGCAGGCAGGTTGGAATGGGTGGAGAAAGGTGTCGGGAGTTCTGTGTGATAGAAAAATATCAGCGAGAATCAAGGGGAAGGTGTACGAGACAGTGTTGAGAGCGGCCATGCTGTATGGTTTAGAGACAGTGGCACTGAGGAAGAGACAGGAGGCAGAGCTAGAGGTAGCAGAGCTGAAGATGTTGAGGTTCTCTTTGGGAGTGACGAGGTTGGACAGGATTAGGAACGAGTACATCAGAGGGACGGCTCATGTTGGACGTTTGGGGAACAAAGTTAGGGAGGCCAGATTAAGATGGTTAGGACATGTTCAGAGGAGGGAGAGTGAGTATATTGATAGGAGAATGTTGGACATGGAGCTGCCAGGCAGGAGGTGAAGAGGAAGCCAAAGAGGAGGTATATGGATGTAATAAATGAGGATATGAAGCTAGTGGGTGCAAGTGTTGAGGATGCAGAAGATAGGGATAGGTGGAGAGTGATGATTCGCTGTGGCGACCCCTGAAGGGACCACTCCTGTATAAACTCTGTGTACTGCATTCGTGGACTCCAGTATTTGACCCTTGCTGATTATGGATCTTCCGTGTTTAACCTGACCCTTGTTATGGAGTGCGACAATGCTGAGTTCACGCACTCGTGTTCTCCCTCAAATCAACACAATCCTCCACAACAAACTCCAAATTACTGATCATTATATTCTTCCCTTAAAGGTTCTGTGTAGAAGCCTACCCACCAGAAAGTAGAGCCCTTTTTGGAAGCTAAGAAGCTTTAAAGATCCCTTGAAGAACCTATTTTTTTCTAAATTATGTAGTATGTAGATGAACCATTTGTTGGTTTTCCAAAAAACCTTCTGATGGATCTTTAATAATGTTTCTGTATCAGAACGGGTTCCACATAGAGCCCTTTCTGGAAGCTAAGAACCCTTGAAGAACCCTTTTTAAAGAGTGTATGCAAGAACACGGTAGGTGTGCAGTACAAGCTCCAAATTACTAGTTATTATTTTCCTTATTCCTAATACCTCGAATCAAGCTTAAGGTTTTTTTGGTACACTCTTATTAATTTTTTTTTTTTTTTTAACTGGATAAATAAATGTTCTTAGCCTCCTGAAGGGTTCTACTTGGAACTCTTTCTGATAGGAAAACACTATTGTAGGGTTCTACAGAGAACCTTTAAGGATCTTCTCCAGAAAAAAAAAACATCTGAAGATGAACATTTTAGACATTTTCTATGAGTGTATCAGTTTCTTGTAGTTTCATGTGATCAGTCGCTTTGTAACTGAAATAATGCACCAAGTGTGCGATAAAACATATTTGTGTCAAAAAAACTAATATAAACTAGATAAAGATATGGATTTATTTGCCAAATCAAAGAGAAACAGGACCAATGGTGCAGCCTTTCAATTACAATTAAATGGAATGTTATCACTAGACTCTTCTTGAGACCCTTCATGAGATTGCTTTATTATTGTCTGCTTCATTTTTTTTTTTTGAGCAAACATCCGTATTTCTCAGCAGCAGGTAGAATTTCTTCACCTCTATCCACATTTCCTGGCCTGGAGATTCATTAATGCATTTTCCTCAGCAGGGTGACCTCTCAGATGAAATCCAGAGCCCCCAGCTGTGCATGTGGAGGACAGGTTCGGTGTACAGGAGGGACCCAATTTAAAGCAGTGGGTCAGTGACTCCATGACTGAGGGAGGCATTGCGGTTATCACCGCAGGGGTGAAAGGAGTATGGCCTCGCTCTGAGGTTGTTTTTTTTTTTTTTTGGCTTTATTGTTTAAGAGTTTTATTGCTGTTCTGTGCTTCTGAGAAGTCAACAGCCTTGATTTCAGCTTTCCAAACATCTACTAGGATCCAGACTTCACAAAGAAAGAACACAACTTCGTTACAATTATCTCATTTACACAACTGAGTAGTTGAGGGTTAAGGGCCTCGCTCAAGGGCCCCGCAGTGGCAGCTTGGTGATGCTGGGATTTGAACGCTCAACCTTCCGGGCAGAAGTCCAACATCTTAACCACTGAGCTACCACTTGTATTTGATGTGTTTTTTATTTAAATTGCTTCTGCTATTAAAGAAGAGAAACTTCAGTGTACCCCCTAATAAACCTTGATACTGTATATTCGTTAAGGAGCATCTCTTTTCTTTGTGTTGCTCCCAAGCTAGCGTCTGGATGAGGAGAACCTTGCAGCTAGTATGTTGCTGTGGGTGCTGCTGGGTTTCAGACTACACTTCTCCATGATTGGTCATTCCTGTCTGTTCCAATCTCTCAGGACGTTTTCAGCTTGCTTGGTCCACTTTTTTTGGTGCTGATTCACTGTGTAGGACACTGTCTCCTGAAAAGTCTGCGTGGCAGCCGGCTGGAGTTCATCCTGCACACGTGGCTGAACCATTGCAGCCTTTGTCTCTGGATTTCCTCCTCAGTAGTGTTCAAATCTGCTTTCATTTTGAAATTGAACTCCCAGGATTCATTGCAAAATTGCATCTTTAAGACCTAAAACCTGTTCGTGCTTGACTTGAGCAGCGTCTAGGACTCCAGTCCATGCAGCACTACTGGTAGGGTTAGAGTGCTGCATCTTGGCCTTGATGGAAATGTTATTTTTCTTCTACATGCACCATTTAAGCAAGGTGAAGCCTGATCCTAATGTGAATCTCTTGTGTGCATGGTGCTTTCTTCTCACCCTTAGGGATTAGTAATATTATTTGCAGGCATTAGAGTTACAGAAATGCTGACAATGCTCTTACATTACTGAATGCCCTCGTCTGTGTACTGTTCTGTGAAGCATAAGAATAGGATTGCAAGATTTGCCACTTCGCAAGTGAAATGTCTCATTAAATATAGTAATGTTAGAAAAAGATATAGTATATATAATGTCAGGAAAATATATAATATACATCAGAAAAAGAGGAGGTGGATAATAGAGGTGCCCTGCCCACTCCCACAGAATGTCTGAACAATCCTGCGCACTTCTGCAGAACTTTCACCAAGTTGGACTAATAGTTTGGACCAATCTCGCCCATTCCCACAGAGGGTTTGACCAATCCAGGCCACTCAGTCAGAAAGTTGACCCACCCACTCCTACACTCTTGACCAATCCCGTCCATTCCCACAGATGCTCCTGGTCCATCCTGCCCATTCCCGGAGTTATTATTTCAAATTGTTCCTGCTTGCAATATTTTCTAATGAACTCAGTTGGTCCTATTTCCCAAATTATAAACAAATTAGTCATTTAAACCACGGCAACGCTGACCAGGATAAAGTGCTTACACATGGTAAACAAATGAAGTTTTAGATCTGATTGTCGCTAAGGTCAAAACCAGAAAACACTGTAAATGAGGAACTCGGGAAAACAGGAAACTAGTAAAAATCAAGACTGTTGATAAGAGGTACAATAACGAAGAATTTCAGGGAAACAGGCTACGCAAGGAGCATCGGGATAGTGGGATGATCAAAGATCTTTAACAGGAAACAATCAACAGAGGAGACCAATCAGCAAAGAGAAACAGAGGGAGTAGATGAGGACAGGAAGTGATGACCAAATAAAAAGAGAAAAAGAGTCAGACAGTGTGGGAAGTTAATAACACTATCAGAGCAAAACAAACAGTCATTTATATTTCACACAGAAAACCGATTAAAACAGTAGAATGAAGAAAACTTTAAAAAGTTTTATAGTGGCATCATTCCAGTGTGTCAGCTTGTTTTTATTCCCTCACACTGTCAGGTCCTGAAGCAAATCCAATTCTGAATTCTGGCTTCTTTGTTTGTGCTGAAGAAGTTTGATGGATAGTTAATATTTCTGACCTGTCCAGGGAAGCCTTGTCAGTAGTGATGGCAGAAACGAGAGACACGATGCCAATCTTTCTGTATCTATTTACACTCGTGTTCTCAAGGGAAAGGTTTTGAAACAGCACCACACACTCTCTGAAACCAGTTCCTGGTGAACGCTCCAATCAGAATGACCCACGCCTCATCTGCTTCAAATACAGTAACTCAGATCACATGACGTATTCCTGTATATAACTGGAAAAACATTTCAAAAACAGCAGGAGGTCTCATCATACACATATTACTGCCAAGAAACCTGGTTCTGAAACTGCATGTGGGTCTTCTTTGGGAAAACTGGATAACTCGTACGGAAAAGTCAGTCATTACCTCATGTAATGTCAGTTAGCGGATGATGTTAATTTAGCGGTTTGGTGCGTTTCTTATTTGACTTATTTCGATTTACAATTAGTTTTGTCCTGACAGCTGTGATTTGTGTATTCCTCCCATTATTGATTTGATTAAGGTTTATTGCTGACGATAACAGATTTGTAAAAAGGTATTTAGACATGTAAAAAGAAGTCACTCAGTTGCTTGACAGCATTATTCCATCATTCAGTCGGTCGATGGTAGTGTGATCTGAGCAAACCCTGCTTGACTTTACATCATAGCGCTGCTAAATTCTCCATTCTGATTGGTCAGAAGGTGTTGGTTAATTCTCTAGAACAGCAGCCCTGACAGTAGTGCAGCTGCAAATCACAGGTTTATATTAATGCGCTCGTTCTAATATGTTACCATTTCTATAGTAACAGCTGCAACTTTAAGTTTTCCGACATCTTCAGGGAGTTTTTTGGGGGGTTTTTTTGTCCTGCTATAACGTAAGTGAGAACAGGAACTAATTTGTTTAACGGACGTTCTACAACATTACATGTAGCTATATATTAATAAAAGTATAGCATATGGTTCTTTAATTAATAAAAAAAATATTTATCATCAGCTCACACCAAGTGCTGTGGTATAACAGGATGAAGGATAAAGCACTTGGGGATGTGCTGTAAAAGGAAAATAATCATCTTCATTGGTAGTAGCAGGGATTCATCTGCATTTTATGGTTTCGAGTCTCCTGATTTTGAGCTGGATCCGGTGGATTAAGACTTGGGTCAAATCCAGTCGAGTCAGAGTAACGTGCTGAGGATGGATTAGCACAATCCCAAAGTTTGTAGTGCACTTAAAAAGATTATAGCAGCTAGCACAGAAGCTAATCGTATTAAAGCAGAACACATGGAGAAGCCCTTGCTCCCTCTTTGACAGTTGAATGTTTAATGACTCTGGAATTAATTAAGGGTCAGATATTCTGACCGTGACAGTGCGAGAGACTGCTCTTCTCAGCTAATAGCATGCTAATGAGGACAACGGTGCTTTTCCATGGGGTGAGAAGTCACCAAAACCTTGCTGAGGCATGATAAACTATGGCCCTTTGTGTCTTGACTTCCTTCTGAAATTACATTATTCATTTGTACCTTTTACACTTAATTGGCTCGACTTTCGCCTTCCGAGATCTTTGCCCATGGATACCACTTTGATTTCTCTCGCTCGTGTCCACCCCCTGAGCTGATGTGGACTTGGGCTGTAAACGTCTAATCGCTGGGTGGTCAAGAGGATGAGATGAAGTGAGATGAAGGTCTGTAATCTGTCCGTCACTTGGATTGACAGGTTGCCCTGGTTAACGGAATTGAGCTGCTGTGAGATTGAGAGATGTTCACTGTTAGGAGAGCTTGTTGTTGTGCTTGTGTCTACTGGAAACGTAGCAAATAAAAAAGAAACATGGGTACGAAATATATGTGTGTGGCAGTCTGCGAAAACCCTTCACATGGTCGAATTTTGACTTTTTTCTACTTTATATGGTTCTAAACACTTCTAAATCAACCAGAAGTAAGGTTCTAGCATTTTAAAGTGAAATTGCATGTAAACGTTTCATTCCAATCCCACTGAAGGACACTTACTGCTACATTTATAACCTCATCTACTGATGCAAAAACATCATTACTAACATGTTCCTTGGATAGCCTTTGGATGGCAATTGCTAAGAACAGTTTGCACTCAAGTCTCCGTTAATAACTTCAGTTTGATACAGTAGACTTTAAGTTAAAACTCGAATGAGTTCAGAAATGACTCTGATGTTCATACTCAAGTTCCTGGTTACACTTTTTGACGCTATACTATACAGTTATAGAAGAGGAATTATTTATTATAAAGGGCTCCCTTTGAGACTGCTTCCTCTCAAGGTTTCTTCCTCATATCATCACCTCAACACCGTCGCCTCTGGCTTGGTCATTAGGGATAAATTTATAAGTGTAAAGCTGCTTTGTGACCATGTCCATTGTTAAAAGCGCTATACAAATAAAATTGTATTGAATTCACACGGGAATTGAGTTCTCACTTTGATTATCAGCATCATCTACATCAGTCTCTGTCTCGTCACCTGAGGTAAAAGTCACTCGTGGAGTTTAAACACGAGCCTCATCATCGTCTCTTCACTCCACTGATCTCTGTCCACGCTAACATCGATGGAGAGAATAATCACTGACTGAAGAATTCACTCACTCAGGATGTGTAAGTGCTCTTCTCTGTTTTGATGATGACGATGATGTGACGGAGCAGGAGCACGGCGGGCATTTTATCACTATCTGATTACAATCTTCAGGCAGACTGACTGCTGCGTTTGTTAAACTGGATCCTTACACAATGTAATTCTGGTGAAATACTGTATATGTGTGTTTTTAGGAAGTAGAGGTGTCGAAGTATATTATCGCTAAGAAAACTCCAGTTTGGTTAAAACCAGATTTTTTCCAAAACGTAGCTGTAGCAACATCTGACTGGTTTTTACCGTTTACTCACCATGTCCGGTTTCAAAGACTATTAATATTTAGATCATTTTGATAAATGTATTATTAATATTATTTCACAAACATAATCTAGGATTCAGCTCTGGTGCGACTGAGCTTGGTGTAACAGCCTGTTTCCTGAGCGATTTACGCTGATGGAACTGTCATACTTCATGCTTAACATATTACTCTTTTTTGTAATTCCTGGCTCTGGATTATTAATTTGGGGGCATGTGTGAATCTGTGCATTTTCATAACCGGAGTTATTCTGTTCATTTGAATAGACTTTATTATGACGCATTAAGGCCAATGAACTCATCCACAGAGCTCAGGATAATGAGTAAGATGATTATCTTGATCATTCTGTTCAATATTCCTAATAATTATTCAACCAATTTATGCAGAATGCTGAATGGGGAGCTTGTGATTTAATGCACCACAGCTGATAAACACTAACATTAGTCACGCTCACTAATATCACACACAACAGATACACATATATTTTTTTAATGCTAAAATATCCATGTAATTACAGTCATTTTTTAAAGCTTCGGTCGGTGTGTCTCTTCATTTTAGTCCCTTTTTTTATACATATGTGTAAATGTAAATTATATCCCACTGTTTAGTTTTGCTTAGGTGGGAGGTTTGGAACAGAAACAATGCAGCAGAACTTATTTTAACGAATTTAACGAATTATAAAATAAAGCTAAAGTACTCTGGTCTGTGTGGAATATTATAAACATACTAATAGTAATAATAATCTAATTAAAAGAAATTAAACTAGCTTTTATTACTAAGCTACTGTCAGGTTGTACAATGCTAAACTGGAGGCTATAGACTTCCGTTTCTTGTTAGCCACATTAGCCTTGTAGCCTTGTAGCTCCAGTGCAAAACTAAAGAAACGAAATTCACACACCAGACATGTCTTGACTACATTTGGCGTAAAAGGGCACTCTGTATATTTCTTTTAACCGAAATGTGATTGCTTTAAAAAGCTTAGTACCATTTTAAAGGGCTTTCTCACCCTGTTTTAACTGATTTTGATACTTTCCCCTCACTCACATGTCAGATTTAACTAATAAGCTGAAAAAGGTGTAAGCTGAACAACTGAATTATTATAATAAATCAGAAACCTTAAATATTGTGGGGAAAAAGACACTACATCCATACAGATGGCATCATTACCTATAGAGGTTTCCATTATATACAAATGGCATCATTACCTATAGAAGTTTCCATAATATACAAATGGCATCATTACCTATAGATGGTTCCATACAGATGGCATCATTACCTATAGATGGTTCCATACAAATGGCATCCTTACCTATAGAAGTCTCCATAATATACAAATGGCATCATTACCTATAGATGGTTCCATAAAATACAAATGGCATCATTACCTATAGACGGTTCCATACAAATGGCATCCTTACCTATAGAAGTCTCCATAATATACAAATGGCATCATTACCTATAGATGGTTCCATACAAATGGCATCCTTACCTATAGAAGTCTCCATAATATACAAATGGCATCATTACCTATAGATGGTTCCATAAAATACAAATGGCATCATTACCTATAGACGGTTCCATACAAATGACATCTTTACGTATAGATACTTCCATAAAATACAAACGACATCATTACCTATAGATGGTTCCATATAAATGACATCTTTACGTATACATACTTCCATAAAATACAAATGGCATCATTACCTATAGAAGTTTCCATAATACACAGATGACATCATTACCTGTAGATGGTTCCATACAAATGACATCTTTACCTGCAGATGGTTCCATAAAATTTAACATCTTTATGTATTGATGGTTCCATACAAATAACATCATTATCTATAGATGGTTCCATAAAATTAGAAAGCAGATTGACTGGCGGTTCGATGGTACCTTAGTTTGTCCGTTTTAGACAATAAACAAAACAAGTGTCTAGTCATGCTCATTTTAGGAAAAGGATCTGAGGAGGAAAAATAATAAGGTTATAGTTGCATTAGTTATTAGTTAGGAATATTAAGTAAATCTGGCTTGAGTTGTGGCTATAAAATATGTTTCATAAAGATACAAACAAAGCATGTAGAAGCCATATACAATTACATGTTAGCTGTGAAACAGTGACACCTGCTGGAGACTTGGTTTATTACGGATTAACAAACATGGTGCCATTTTATGGCTGGGAAAAGTCTGCTGCTATAAGGTTTAACATTTTCATTTTTCTCTTTT
>CM040975.1:31704037-31714037 GCA_022985145.1 Pangasius djambal | reverse complement strand
GACTGTTCTTGTTATTCCTTTACATCTTACTCTTTCACACATTATTACACTTTCTGCTTTTCACTGCGATGTGAATGTGACATGCAGTGGAACTTACTGACTTACCTCGGTTTCCGTAAATTACGAAATGATGCAATTGTGGAATTGTGGAAGTTGATTATTTTCCTATAACAGCACGTCCCGGAGTGTTTTATTTCTCTTACACCGCAGCCATTTGTCAACAGCTGCAATTTATAGAATTATAGAATTATTAAAGAATGACGTGTCGTAATTTTTATCCATTTATAGTTATATGTAATGCTGTGAAATGCCGACAAAACAAGTTCCTGTTCTCGCCTGAGTTTAGGCTTTTAAACAGGAGTGAGGATTCAAGATGGCGCTGATGAGGTCAGCGGCTGTCACGACGGCGCCGACCACAATTTGTTTGTCTTTGTTTATTTTTTTGCACTTTCCCTTTCTTTAACCTCTTTTTTTTCACCACAGCTCCACGGCTCCCTCATAGTATCTTTTTATATTTCATTATTTTCCCTTTCCTACCTGTATAGGTTTATATAAATTCTACTTTTATGTCAGGGACAGTCGGAAAAAGCAGTTCAGTGCGTGTCGTACTGTGTATGGTTGTGTATGCGGCCAATAAAATCTGAATTAGAAGTACGATGTTAATACGTACATACAAAAGTATGACTTGTCATCGTTTCATAAATAAAAGTGTATAAGAGGAACAAAACACTTGGGGACATGCTCTTATAGGAAAATAATCAACGTTAGGATGGTAACAGTATCTTAACCAGTATTTAACTGTAATAGCACACACACACACACACACACACACACACAGTGTTTAGGGGAAGGTGACAGTGAAGAGGCTACACTTCTCTGTGTATCTATTCTCTGTTGTTCATAATAACTTGGGCATGATCAGCCATACACACTGTTCCTCTGACTAATCCACCCACACACACACACACACACACACACACACACATGGCCACGTGCTCTTGCTCTATCATACACCACCAATCATTTCATTACCGCAGAATGGACTTTGTGAGGAACAGTTCGCCTCATGCGGGACGTCGGCAGACATTTGGACTGTGGAGGATTCCTCTGCTTCATCCTGTGTGTGTGTTTACTTTTTCCTACTGAAGTGGATTCTCCCTGTAACCGGACACGTGATGGAGGACGGACGGAAAGACCAGGCTGTGGTGGTAAATAAGGAACTTCTGATTCATAACTCATTTACATTTCACACACGCTTCTATTGTTTTATTGACCAGGAGGTGTTGATTAGTTTTCTAGAGCAGCAGCTCTGACAATAGTGCAGCTGCAGATCACAGATTTGTATCAATGCGCTCGTTCTGATACGTTATCGTTTCTATAGTAACAGCTCGTTCACAGGGACGTGCACAGCAGTGAGGGTTTTGTAAAGAGACTTTTTTAACATTTACGGAAGGACTCTCCAGTGTCAGTGCTTTGTAACAGTCAGAGGTAAAAGCTGTAACTTTAAGTTTTCCGACATCCTCAGGAGTTGACACTTTTCTGTAACATGAGACACTTCCATTATTTGGTATCGACACACTCCAGGATGAAATAAAACCTCAGACGTGTTTGACTCTGCTGAAAAATGCAGCTTGGTTGGATTAGCTACCCGCCGCCAAACCACAGGTCAGGCTGGTCCAACTGGTAGACCTTCTTTGCCAGCTGGTAGAAAGGAAACATTTACTGAATTATCTCTACTAATGCAACATGGTGGACAAAATATGTTTAAGAAAATAACACAACAGCAGTGATGTAGCGGTTCATCCACAGGAGCAGGTGCCACCATTTATATCAGCAGTTTAACAGGTCAAGTGGGTTTTTATTGTCATTCCTCTGTATAGCTTGTATACAAGCCGATGTTCTGTTGATGTTGGATAATTGTGTTTCGGTGTCCTCACTGTCCCATTCAGCTCCACAGAGTTATTATTACACCTAGTGGTCAAACATGAGCACTGCAACAAACGCTAATAAATAGAGGCCCACTGGGGTGGGAATCACGCTGCCCCGTGCTGACCTTCGAAATAAGCTGTGGTTCTGAATAATTGATGCATGAAAGGGTTAATAATGCAAAATTATTATTATTATTATTATTATTATTATTATGATTGTATGTTTTTTTTAGAGTTCGAGTCAGTTTGATATCATTTACGACATGTTTCAGATTTAAATTGTGTGTTTATATGACAGATAGCAGATGATTGGCCAGGTTATGAATTAGAGCTGTTCACGTATCCGGAGCATTACCGCGATGATGTGGAGAGTGTGTACATCCCACACGGTGTCATCATGAACAGGTAAATGAGTGTGTCAAGTGTTACGCTGAACCTCCTCAATATGCTACGATACACACACCATCATATGCCACAGCACTGCTGAATTCTGGAGTCTGATTGGTCAGAAGGCGTGGATTAGTTTTCTATAACAGCAGCTCTGACAGTAGCGCAGGTTTATATCAATGCGCTCGTTCTGATACATTATCGTTTCTATAGTAACAGCTCATTCACATAAACGGATTAAACAAGGTGTGCGGGTTCTTGGTACCATGATAAGCTGCTTTTTTTTTTTTCTTGTCTTATTAACTTCAAGAGAGTGAGAAAAACATATCTTTGTGGATGTTTCACAAAATGAAATGTAACTATAAACAGGCTGAAAAAACGATGTTTCATATTGAATTGAAAACTTGAACTAATGTCAATATAAATGTAAATTATGTTCCTACATTTATAGCATATGACAGAGGCCAAGCTAAAACCCTGCTTCTTTCTTTTAAACGCTTTCCTCTTTTTCTCTTTCTGAATTTTTATCATATCAGATTTTACCGTGTGACCCTGTGTCTTTATTCTGTGTGTTTATTTCAGGATCGAGTGTCTAGCCAGAGATATCCTGGAGGACATGGGTCATGCTAACCTGATGGTTCTGTGCGTTCTGAAAGGAGGCTACAAGTTCTGCGCTGACCTGGTGGAATCCGTTAAAGCCCAAAGCCAGAGCTCTGATCGCCCCATCACCACCCGCGTGGAGTTCATCCGCCTCAAGAGCTACCTGGTAGGACGAGAATCCCTCAAAAACAACAGGCGGACTGGGACTGGAGTCGCGTGGTCCATCAGCGTCACGAGTCTGTGATGACGCTGACGCCATGAACGATCATATCACGAAATGTAACTTAATCATTTAGCGTGCTGACCTTAATTAAACTGCATCTTGCCAAAGAGATCTGTGGCATAACAGGAAGCAAAAGTTAGTTACTTAATTAATTAATTAACAACAAACAAACAAACAAAGCAAAAATAAATAAATAAGAAACAATGAAAGAATCACGGTTGCAAAATCCACCTGTAGATTCACACTTTTGCAATAAATAAGATGCTTTTTTTAATTATTATAAACCAGCCCTCTGCAAAGGTTTTATTTTTTTTATTTGTGCATTATTAGTAAAATATTTTATAGTATTTTGTTTTGAATTGCCACTTTTTTTTTTCACAGTTGTAACTTTTTGACTACTGTCTTTTTATACATGTGAAACTACAGCACTCACATTGCCTTATATGTGCTGAATATGAGATCATGAAATTATATTTCATATATATACACACATATAACACCACATCTGCATTAAACCGGCGCTTTTATCAGCTTTAGACGGTTCTTCAGTTATCAAAAACCGGCGGAAATATAAGCATGGACTAACAGGAAGAAATGACCATATAAGCAAAAGAGGAGATTAAAGAGGGTCCGTGTGTGTAGAAGTGTTTACAGAGTCTGGGTCTTTTTCAGTTCCCCCAGATGATGGCGCTGTTGTTATATTAACTCCCTGAGACTTGAGAACAGCTGTTGAGGACATTGTCAGTAAAACACAAAATCATTAAAATGCACACACACACACACACACACACACACACACAGTTCGAAGAGTGACGTTTGTTGTGGAAAACATGCTGTGTACAGCTTTTCTGTTTGTTCCTCTCTATAACAGAGAGTTTTGCTCTTAGAAAGGAATTCAGAGTAGAAGCTCTTTAAAATCTTTAAGTTTACTGTAAGGAGATGTTTATTTAACATTTAGGGAAGGAGTCTCCAGTGTCAGCGCTTTGAAGAGAGAGAGAATAAAGAGAGGCTGGTGAGGGAGAGACTGTTTATAGCTGCTATAGCATAAGTGATAACAAGAATTAACCTGTTTCCCAGAAACATTTAATGTAACTATAAACGGATAATAAGTGTGTGTGGTTCTTTAGTAAATAAAACTTTGTAATGATTGGTACATTGCTGGGGTATAAGAGGAATAAACCACGCTGTGTTTTTGTCTCTGTGTGTTTGTGTGTGTTTTGTGATGACGGCAGAACGACTGTTCCACTGAAGACCTGCACATCATCGGCCCTGAGGATCTCTCCATGCTGAGAGGAAAAGTAAGAGCAGGACTCACTCTCTGCTTTTATTTCTCTCCAGAACACAGCAGCTGTGTTTTCCCTCTCAGAAATTCTAACCCCAAAAAAACTACTGTTTCTCAATAAACTCAAGGCTGAACATTGGGCCAAGACCAGCAACAAGCTGTAGATCAGATACCAGAGGAAGCAAATCAGATATCTGATCCTGTAATGAACAGCAAAGATTGGAACTGGATTTGGAAAAGAAATGTATTTTTAGAACTGGAAATGTATAAAGAGACTGTTTTTTTCTTCTTTTTTTTAGGATTTTATTATCGTGTGTTATATTTACAATGGAGGTGTTGCTGAGGGTACGGTGGCTAAGTGGTTAGCATGTTTGTCTTGCGCCTCTGGGGTAGGGGTTCAAATCCCGCCTCCTCCTGTGTGCAGGGAGTTTCTCCCCGTGCTTCAGGGGTTTCCTCTGGGTATTCTGGTCTCCTTCACAGTCCAAAGCCATGTGTTGTAGGCTGATTGGTGTGTGTATGTGTGTGTGTGATTGTGCCCTGTGATGGTTTGGCACTCCGTCCAGGGTGTCCCCTGGGAAAGGCTCCAGGCTCTCCATAACCCTGTGTAGGATGAGCTGTACAGAAAAATGGATGGATGTAAGTGGTTTTGTGGGAAAGAGTTTAACTGTGTAGTGTTTCAATTAAAAAAAAAAAAAACATTTTAAAGCTTAGTAGATTTTGAAGAAAGTAATATCGGCCGAGTATCGGTATTGTCTGTCTGATACTCCTCAGGATTTTCAGTATTGTATCAGAAAAGAAAAGTGATACCCTTCCATCTGTAATAATAATAATAATAATAATAATAATAATAATAATGCACAACTTTATTTATAGTTCAGTATATAGAAAGTAAATAATATATTTCAAATCTACCTCAAACATACAAAACACAAAATGTAGTCAAGAAGAATAATAATAATGAAACAAATGACAGCACTAACAGAAAGAAAAAATATTAACAACATAAAGAATTTGTAATATATAATAAATATTATATAATTACCTAAATATATATATAATAAAAATACATTATAAACATTAATTAATTAATTTAAATAATATAAAAGTGTCAAATAATGAAAATTGAAGTGAAAGTTTATATATATATATATGTGTGTGTGTGTGTGTGTGTGTGTTTAGCTGTTTTTTTTTGGGTTTTGTTTGTTTTTTAAATCAGTGACAGACTGAGGCTGATGAATGTTTAATGGTAATTTCTGACAGGGATTTACAAGATAACTGACTTTTAAATTGGAAAATCTGAAATCTCTTTTGTGCATTTCTGGAGAATTTTTAAATCCATCCATCAGCCGGTGAAACAGGGTTCATTAAGATCTTATTCCTTACCTTAAATGAGTTCAAATGTACGCAGCGTTCCGATCACTGTCCCGAGTGTACGGTTTATTCTAAAGCTATCCCTTAGAGCTACATCAGTGTCCAGCAGTGGTGCTGTTTAGTGTCTCTTATTCTAATAGTGTCTCGAGCTGTAGAGGGAAATAGTGGAGAAATTGGAATAGTTCCATCTTATGGAGCCTGAGTTCTAACAAAAACAATAAAGTTCCATGATGAGAACACACTCAGTTCACTTCCTGGTCATGTATGGTTGAGATTAGGCACATACGGTTCTGTTTTATTAATGACAAATGGCTACCCTTCTGACTCTGGTTCCTCTCCCGGTTTCTTTCTCATGACTTCTCGGGGAGTTTTTCTCGCTACTGTCGCCTCTGGCTTGTTCATTAATGATCTAAATCTGCATCTGGATTCTGTAACGCTGCTTTGTGACAGTGTCTATTGTTAGAATTGATAAACACATAAAGTTGAATTGAACATTGTGACATTTACGGTTCCTCTTCAATCTGTTCACTCTGTAAGGCACAGCACATCTGAAAACACATTTACTCACACCTGCAACTTAACCTGCACAACTTAACAGCCTGCAACCTGATGACATGGATGTTCTTACACTCTATACAAACCAAGCAAAGAAATCAAAATATTCACTTTCACAGCAGAAATTAAGCTAGATGCTCCACTGTTCTGACCGACAGCACCTTCACTTCAGTGGGTCATCGACTTTTTGGTAGTTTTTGCTAACTTTACGTTTCTGAACTTGCTTCTGATTAGCATGCTAATAGTTCTTGTCTTCTAAGAAGTCGTTACTGTGCTCAGGAGTTTTATTTGTGTAGGAAGGTTGGTGGTATTGGTGGTGCACACTGCCATCTCACAGCTCCAGGGTCACCGGTTCCATCCTAAGCTCAGGTTACTGGCTGCATGGGTTTCCTCTGGGTTTTCTGGTTTCCTCCCTCCTCCAAAAAACATCCCATTAAGTGGAATGGTGACTAGGACTAGTATCCCTCCCACCCAGTGTTCCCGGGATACACTCTGGATCCACCATGACCCTGACCAGCTCTTACTGGTGTATTTGTCATGATCACACCAAGGTCAGTCATGCATCTCAGCCATCCATAAAACCTTCACCCTTAAGCAGGACAGCACAATGAAAAAGATCATCACAGCGCGTGCCTGGTTTGTCAGGGATTAGTCCAGACTAGGAGAACTCTGATGCGTGTATGTTTTGTTGCCGACACAATCGTTGTTGTTCTTTCGGTCGCTCCCGTTAGGGGTCGCCACAGCAGATCCTCCATCTTCATTATGGAAATCCGGTTTATGATCTGCATATTTGATGTGGCACAGGATTTACGCTGGATGCCCTTCCTGAGGCGACCCTCCTGTTTTATCCGGGCTTGGGACTGGTATTGAGAGTGCACTAGCTCGTGCAACCCCAGTGGCTGGGTTTAACACCTGACATGGGGCTCAAACTCACATCCCCTGCTGAGCCCTGTGTGAGCCGTTGTTTGTTTACTCTCTGGGTTTATAATGTGTTTTCATGTAAAAAATGTTTCATCTTAATACGCATCATCACCTGACTCATCATCGCTGTGCACAAGGGCACAAAATAGCTAATAATTTCACTTAAAATACAAACTGATTTCACTCAAGTAATAAACAACCTGCTGTTGTTTAGCCACATTAGCAAAATGAAAAGAAGAAACAGGCAACGATATTTAATTCATAGACCAGTAGAGGCACAGGTCACGTTTTGCATTGTGTCGAGATAGACGCAATGACCTTCATAGTGCAGTAGCTTGAATAATTATCTATCTAACGTATACATGGGTAAATCAGACCTAGCCTGCTTGCTGTCTAGTTAGCTCAAGATTAGTTAAAGGGCTAACTTTTGTTAGCTAGCTAAACCAGACATGTTCGGGTAAATAAATATAGAGTTAAATTTGAGTTCGCGTTCACTGTATTAACTTGTTAGAAACAAAATGCTTTAACTTGTCTAACATTAGCTAGCTAATTACCAGTGCTAGCAGGTTCAAAGTTAGGTAGCTGAGTTATATCCATCCATACTCATGTGAAGGAATAGCATTTTACAGTATATGAATATTCTGTACATTGAAAACAACACTCCTGTATCCATGAAACTAAATTAATACCTGGTGTTATATTTCCGTCGCTTGCGTACATGGCTTCTGTCTCATTACTGACATTATAGAAGTTTGTTTATTGGAATTATTCCAGTTGTGTGATACAGATTACTGTTGCAGTTCATGTCACGTCGTCCAACATACGATTAAGAAAGAAACACTGATTTTGAATGTTGATTTAAGGTTAGATAAACAAGTCTCTAGCTCTTTTGCTGCTTTACCTCTGAGCTCTAAAACTTAGATTGCATCAGTTTCAAAATGCGCTAGCTGGGGGAAAACCAGTTCTCTCAAACAGGGAATCTGCGCCGTAAACACATGCCATTCACAAATTTCCTTCAGCTGGGCCTGATCTTGGTGGCTACCTTCACAAAAACACAAAAACCCAACATGTTTTTTTTACACCGCCTCAGGACAGCACACAGAACGTCAGCACAAACTGAGCTCTGAGAAAACACCGCCATCTCTCCTGCCCTTGGTTCTGGCACAAGCCCACATCAAAGCATGGCATGACGGGCAGGGCCGGCGTGGAGAACAAGTCCGTCGTCATCATCCAATCTCGTATGTAAACGTAGACGGGACAGACGGCTGGAGCGAAAACAAACAGACGAGAGCAGCCACAAACGAACAAACTCAAACAAACCTCAGAACGGCAGAACCTCACGGCGTCGTAAACCCCCTCCCCCACCCCCCAACTCCGGCTCTGATCTGTTGTTGTTTAAGCTCGATACTGGGTTTAATTTGTCCTCTTAGCATCTGTGCGTAAATTCAGGGAAGTGAAAAGCTCAGCCCCGGAGACGATGCTTTCACAACAGCCGCTTTTGCGAAACTGCGATCTTGAACTGTTTATGAACTTCCTTTGCTTTGTGATATTCGATGCCGATCTGACATTGTTATATGGAAGTCATGTGTAGCACAGACACAGAAAGACGCAATTACGGTTTATTACCACACACACACACACAAACACACAAACACACACACACACGCACACACACTTTATATCTCTACTTGTAGGAATTCATTCAGTGATTACAGTACTGTGGTAGAAATTAAGACCACCTGAGAGAAAGTTGATAAAAGCAAACGGACACAACTAAAATAGAGCTACAATAAATTCCTCACAGCTTCATGAAGGATGTTGATGCATTTCCTTATCCAAGCGTCTCGCACAGCTTCAGTTATGCTTACGTCGGCAGTCTAACGGCACTAATTTAATACTGTCTCCAACTGGACTTGATCTCGAGGTCAAAAACAAAAAAAAATGTCCTTTAAATATGTCAGAAGGTGTCGATTAATTCTCTGTAACAGCGGCTCTGACAGTAGCACAGGTTTATATTAACGCGCTTGTTCTAATACGTTATCGTTTCTATAGTAACAGCCCATTCACAGAGACATGTACAGCAGAAGCTCCACATAAAGATGTTTATTTGACATTTATGGAAGGAGTCTCCAGTGTCAAGTTTAACTTCGAGACGTGTTCAGTATCTGAAATTTAATTCTTTCGTTTTGCACTAGAGCTACAAGGCCAATGCAGCTAACGAGTAAATCTCTGCTTCAAAGCACATCCATTATAACGCTGGAGCATTACCAAGGCAAACTCATTTGAACCTTTTATCATGTTTCATTTTTTAAGGTTCATTAAAGAACCTTTTTGTGCATGTGTTGCAATTTTAGTAAACATGTCCACGTGTTATTTGGCCCGAACAGCACCAAATGGTTTGACTGTAACCGGGACTGTATTTAGTCTTGTCGTGAATGTTCAAACAGATGGAGCGTATTTGCATGAGTCTTTCCATTCAGGTGTTTTTTTAATGATCGATTTTGTGGCTTCTACACTGGAATGAAAAAGCGACAAGAGTGACGGTGAAGTGCTGAAGCATCTGCATTTAGTACAGAGTGGAGAAACAGAAAACAAAGCCGTTTAATCCTTATAATCTGTTTGGGTTCCTGAAGACCACAGACCAGCTTTAACAGTTTAACATAATCGAACATAATCTTTTTATCAGACTGATATTTAATTTATATATATATACAGTACTGTGCAAAAGTCTTA
>CM040975.1:31670069-31694964 GCA_022985145.1 Pangasius djambal | reverse complement strand
ATAACCAAAACCCCTCCCAACACATTACATCATAACCAAAGCCCCTCCCAACGCAGTCCATCATAACCAAAACCCCTCCCAACACATTACATCATAACCAAAGCCCCTCCCAACGCAGTCCATTATAACCAAAGCCCCTCCCAACACATTACATCATAACCAAAGCCCCTCCCAACGCAGTCCATTATAACCAAAGCCCCTCCCAACACATTACATCATAACCAAAGCCCCTCCCAACGCAGTCCATTATAACCAAAGCCTCTCCCAACACATTATGTAAGAAAGCAAGCACCTCCAATTACAATATCAGGGCCAAATAACAGCCCTGTTGGATCTACTGTATTATTTTTGCAAAATTGTTTATGATGTCATTTTGAGTTAGTGTAGTTTACTGTAAATATGTTTCTTTCCTGGAGGCCATTTTTAATGTGAATCACTTGTCAGGATGTTTGAGGAACTCCCATGTGGAATGTTTGAGATGGTATTAAACCCCCGGCAGTGGCTGAAAGCCTAACTGATAACAACACACATCACTAACACACACACATATCGCTAAAAAAAACACACATCGCTAACACACAGAACAGAATGCTAAAACACATATTTCCAGGTACAGAGAGTACACACTTGTCAGATTTGCTTAGGAATTGCAGGATGGAATCTATGAGTGATAGTTACAGTAAGTGAGTTAGAATAATCAGGCACACACACACACACACACACACACACACAGATACACACACAGACATGTCCCAGTGGTCAGTGAAGGAGGGGGAGGAGGGAAGGACCTTGAGCCTTCCTGGAATTTCACTAATCTGTCCTTAGAAACTCGTCCTTGCCCTTCACATTGCACATTGTCTTGATTTCTTACACTTTTATCAACATGTTCATCCAAAATATTCGTCCTCTTCCTTATGAAGCACACGCTGTTCAAAATGGTGAACTGTGCTTCATCATGATACTAAACTCCATCCGAATACAGTGTGTGAACAAAGGGAATATTTCCAGAAACATATGGGAGGTGGAGTTTATCAGTCTTCTATTGCACTAATTTACTAGTGTTTTATATGCAAGAAAAGTCAAGTGAACTTAATGCTGAAGTGCACACCATAGTGAAGTGTACAGAATACTGAAGTTTAGAGAATACTGAAGTGTACAGAAAACTGATGTGTGTGGAATAGTGAAGTGTACAAAATGCTAAAGTGTACTGGTCTGTATGTACATGTACACGTACTGAAGTGTACAGAATACTGAAGTGTCCAGAATACTGAAGTTTAGGGAATACTGAAACGTACAGATCACTGAGTTTAGGGAATACTGAAGTGTACAAAATGCTAAAGTGTACTGGACTGTATGTATATGTACATGTACTAAAGTGTGTGTAATACCAACATCTACAGAATACTGAAGTATACAGAATAATATAGAATACTGAAAAGTAAGGAATACTGAAGTGTAGGGAATTCTGAAGTATACAGAATATTGAAGTGTGCAGAATATTGATCTGTAGGGAATACTGAAGTGTAAAGAATAATATAGTGTATGGAATACTGATGTGTAGGGAATATTGATTTGTATGGAATACTGCAGTGTAGTGAGTACTGCAGTGTAGTGAGTACTGAAGTGTAGTGAGTACTGAAGTGTACAGAATATTGATCTGTAGGGAATACTGAAGTGTAATACTGCCGTGTATGGAATAATTCAGTTCTGCTAGTAAATCCTGGCCCCTCTGAAATACACCTGGTTCACTTCCTGAGCTGATTAATAAACACGTCCTCCACTAAACCGTGCAGTGAGAGCAGCACTAATCTCACACAGTCCTTAACACACTTTATCCCACCAAGACACACACTGCCACACTCAAACACACACATTTACCATGTAACATCACTTAATGCAGCTGTAACACACACACCCAACCTCCCTCTCACATGCCTGTATCCGCTTCCCGCTCCTACACATCACACGTCAGTGCGGGACAGAGAAGGTGTTCTGAGCGTGAGGCCGGAGGAAACAGAGGTCTCTCACATCCACTCGGCAGATCCGATGTATAGACGGGGATTAACGCCAGGGGAAAGCCTGCTCTCATCCTAGGGATAAAGGTGTACTTTAGTGAAAGTGACAAAGACGTCCTTTGTGGACACGGCTCAGCCTCCGTGTCCCTTATCGGACATCGGCACTTAGGAACGGTTAACTTTCCTCTCCGATAAGCTCTCTGCACCGCCATTGTGTGCTGGAACCGCCCGGGATCCGCTCAGGAAAACGTTCTCATGCACAGTCCTTATGGCGCACCATTGAGTGAGGAAGAAAAAAAAAAGGAGAGAGTCTGTTACAGGTACTATAAACGCACAAAGCAAACAAAAAGTGCATTGTAGCCGTGAGCTTCTGTGCTTGTGCACTCGGCATAACACGACTGAAACGCAGCCGATCGGCCAGGAAGCGTCCGCTGTCTGAGGTTCGCTCTTTTTTCACTTCTGTGCAGCCGCTAACAGGCAACGCAGGTCTGTCTGAAAGTGAGAACACGAACCTCAAAACACATCCAGTGGTTCTGTGTGTGTGTGTGTGTGTGTGTGTGTGTGTGTGTGTGTGGGTCGCAGTCATCTACATACACGAGCAAACGTTCACAGTGTAGCTGAACACTGGGACGTTATTATTTATGCAGGCGGCCATCTTGGACACCAGCATCACGTTTTTACTTAGTACAATTTGGTATCATCTTTGGCCACGCCTCCAAAGTGAGGTTTTTTTTTCTCCAAGCTATTCGTTTACAGTGTATTGTGTTACACAATCAGAAATCCTCCACACTGCAGTGTTGCTATTTGTGTTTTTTTTTCTGTATTGGTGTTTTTTATGTATTGGTTCTGCTATCAAACTGTATTTTGGTTTTAGCTTCATTTTTTTTTGCCGTTCCTAATAATGTTATATAATATTACATAAACATGTGCATAATATATATATATATATATACACTTTTTCTCTTTTCTGTCCTCGGATCAAACAGAGACGAATTAACGCCTCATAACAAATGGAAAAAAATATATAAAATAAGAATCCATATAGGTATACTGTATAATTAAAAATAAAGCACAACATTGTAATAGAAATACAAATAAAATGCAATCTAAAGTGCATTTTATTTTATTAACTGCAGAATTTATTTATTTATTTATTTATTTATTTATTATTCTTTTTTTTTCTTTCTTAACCATACATACTGCAAATAAATTCCATATTAGAGGTGAAAAAAAAAAACCCACAGAAATCAAAAGCATCATAATACGACAGAGTTTAAGGGCCACTTTAAAAAAAAAAATTAAAAAATTTAAAATGTTGAGAATAAAGTCATAATATACAGCAAAAGCATTTTAACGTTTGATATTATGAGTATAATGTCGTAATATTCTGAGAGTCATAATAAATGGTACAGATCAGAACAGCGTTGTGTTAAAATTGAGGGACGTCGAGGATTCGGTGAAATTTTCGTTGCTTTGTGGCGCTTCAGCACCAGCACTGTTATTAGTGTCATGACTTCTTTTTTCTTCTCATATGTCATGACTTTTTTTCCCCTCGAAATCTTGTGACTTTGTTTTTGAAATTGTAACTTTTTAAGCAGTGGCCCTAAACCGCTCCCACAGAGAGTTACTGTGCACTAACTCGCGTTGAACGGGGTCTGATTTCAGAGTTTTAGTAGATTTCCTTGCTGAGAGAGAGCAGCTGCTGTTACACACACACACACACACACACACACACACACACACAGAGTCCATCTCCTCCATTCACCTTTTGTTCGCTGTCTCTCGTCATTAGCTGATCTCTCTCACTCCCCTCGCCCCCCCCCCCTTAATGCCCCCATTGATGCCCCACCTGCCCCCCCTCACCCCGCTGGGTCCCGCGCTCCCACCCCGGACGTCATGTGATTCCCATAATCCTCTCTGATAGCTCAAACACTGTTCCTTTAAATCCATTCACTCTGATTTAATAAAGCACTAATAAAAATCCTTAGTCCTGAGTTGTTGTTTTTTTTATATATATAATTTGGTATATTTCCATTTTTTTTCCTTTGTAAAATTCTTTGTAAATTGTTTTATTTTATTTTAGTCTACACTTGTATTTTTTTGTCCTGATATTTTCCGTATCTTTTTTACTTTCATCATTTATTTTATCTTTGGTCTTTTATTTCATTACTTTAATTTTTGCGACTTGTTTGCGCAGCACTTTGAGCTACCGCAGGTATGAAAAGTTCTCTGTGTATAAAGTTTATTACTATTTATTGGTGTTATTATTAAACGTTAATGATGAGGTAATAGCACACGGAGGAGTAAGAATGGAGAAATGTAAAAAGAATATATAAAAGAATATATACATTTATATTTCTTCCAAAAAATGTGTATAATTTTTTGGGCTTTTTTTTTTTTACATTTTTGAATAAAAATACAAATACAATAAAAATAAGTTTTAAGAAAATAGTTTGGAATTTGTGTATTTATTTTCAATTGTCACGGGGAATGGTTTATTTATTTATTTATTTATTTATTTATTTATTTATTTAGTGTAAAACAACAATGAATGAACGAATGAATGAATATCAACTGAAATAAAATCCCAAATTTTTTGCCTACATTTTTTTATTATTATTATTTGCTTTAATTTGTTTTTACTCTTAAATGTTTTAATTAAATACTTAATTATCAATGTTCATAAATCAAATTTAAAATGATTAAATACTTTCAGATTAAATTTGCAGATTGTTATTTGTTTGTTTGCTTCTTTGTTTGTTTGTTTGTTCGTTTGTTTGTTTGTTGCATTCCCTAAAGAAACAGAAGGCCAGTTGACAGCATCATCAAAAACGGCCAATCGTGTTGCAGTATAAAAATACAAACCATGCAATGAAGGCGGAGCATGAAGGTGGGGGTGTTTCATTTAATACTAATTAGCATATTAAGAGGATTTGTTTAAACTGGAAACTGTGTGTAGCAAATGTTATATTTACGGCGTTTATGTAGCACTCTGAACAAACTCATGAGCACATTTCTGTAAAACGAAAGGCTGAAAGATCTGGATAGATTTGAACCTGACTGCAGTTTACTGTAATGTGTGTGTGACGACTTGGATCTCGTTATGAGGCTTAATAACGCTTCGCATGAGCGTGAGGATGTGAAAGTGTTGGGTTGTGTATTAAACGTGCGTGCACTCAGATAAGTGCTTAAATCTGCCATTGTTCCTGTGAAGGCTCTCAGACAATAGGCGAGTGAAAGCCCCCTCTCTGAGGCGCAGAGCTTTTTATTTTTTCACTTGGGGTCAGCGGAGTCGCTCTCATTGTCCCGGCTGCATTGTGGCAGTGAGAGACAGCCGAGCTCGACACACTGAGGCTCTTTATTCTCGTCCACACGAGCTGCAAACTCTCTTCTTCATGCATTCTTCAGCTCCAGGTCCTGTGTGGGAGAAACTCCAAGACATCTGGAGATTAATAAAGCTGCTTTACATCACAGCGCTGCTGAATGCTGCGTTCTGATTGGTCGGAAGGTGTTGATTCATTTTCTATAACAGCAGCTCTGACACGTTTATACGGATACTTTTCTTCTTACATCTTACATAATTATTATTATTTCCTTTAAAACTAGCAAGCTTTAAAATATTTTTTAACTGAAGCATTAGGGGAAAAAAAGAGGAAAAATACATAGCTAAAAGCACAACCACAGCGTTCACTGCAGATAATAACGTACAAAGTAGAAATACAATAAAATCTCTATTAACAAAACATATAATCAAGTGTCTTTGTGTCTTTGTCTTTGATGTTTATGTAACATTTATGGAAGGAGTCTCCAGTGTCAGTGCTTTGTAACAGTCAGCGGTGTTCAGGACAGAGGAGTTTACGCTTCTTTGTGGTTTCTGTGCAACATGACAAGCTGTGTTTTTTGTCTTAGAGAGAAAAAAGAGAGGCTGATGAGGGAACAGCTGTTTATAGCTGCTATAATGTATGTGAGAACTGGTTTCATGGATGTTCCACAACATTAAATGTAAGTCTAAATGGATAAAAAGTATGACTTCATTCTTTAATAAATACAAAAAAAAATATATTAAAATATATTAAACTGCTGTGCTAAAGAAACCTAATCAGTGCTGGAATACTATGTTACCAAACTAACAACCAACAACCAACCAACAACCAACCAAACAACCAAACAACCAACCAACCAAACAAACAACCAAACAAACAAACAAACAAACAAACAAACAACAACCAAACAAACAAACAACCAATCAACAACCAACCAACCAAACAAACAACAACAAACAAACAACAACCAAACAAACAAACAACCAATCAACAACCAACCAACCAAACAAACAAACAACAACAAACAACCACCAACCAAAGAAAGAAAGAAAGAAACAAACAAACAAACAACCAATCAATCAACCAATCAACAACCAACAAACAACAACAAACAAACAACCACCAACCAAAGAAAGAAAGAAAGAAAGAAACAAACAAACAAACAAACAAACAACCAATCAACAACCAACAACCAACAAACAAACACCAACCATCAACCAACCAAAGAAACAAACAAACAAACATCAAACTACCAACAAATTAACAATCAACAAACAAACAACAACCAACCAACCAACAAAGAACCAACCATACAAACACACATACACACACAGTGGTACATGTTCATGTGACCCAGTGGCCTAATGGATAAGGCATCAGCCTCCGGAGCTGGGGATTGTGGGTTCAAGTCCCACCTGGGTCGCTCATCCCCACTGCTATTAACCAGTTTATACTAAATAATGGGAAAAAAAAAAAAAGGCTTCTGTCTTGCTCTCTCAAGAGCTCCTCTGGGAGAACACTTAAAGGTTCTGTGTAAATCCCTCCAGCAGAGATGTTCTCTTTCACAGAAGATCTGAAGTAAGCGCTTTCAGGAAGCTGCACTCAGAAGTGTTTTCAGGAAGGTTCATTAGAGTGAAGCCACGAAAGAAGAATATCTGCTTTTCTAATGAACCTTTTAGTTGATGGCTCTGGTTTCATAAAAGAGTTTTAAAAAATCCACCATGAAGGATCTCTGTGGAGGAAAATGATTATTCACTTTCTTGTTAAAGCCCCATGGAGCAGTTTTGTGTTAAACTGTAGTGTCCTTACTGAAATCAGCGTGACCCTGAGCACGCACCCTGCTCACCTTCCGTCCATCCACGCCCTGACATGATAGCCTCGAACATCTCCAGGAGAGCCTCCACATCATCCTGGCCGGCGAGAGCTAGTGTAACCACGCAACACGCCTGCTGAGATTTTCTCAACTTTATGCAAATTAGGTGTGACTCAATAAGATGACAAATGCTGACACCTGTCTCCAATGATTCCTCAGAACAATCTCATGGCGCATGTGGTCCGACGTTTCTTCAGTTCCCCACTCACAGCTCACAGCTAGCTCCTACCTGCAGTTAGCTCTCACTTACCGTCTGACCGTCTGAAAAACTTAGAACCATATACGACCTCGCGTTAAATGTGAATAGAGACGTTACGGAGAAAGATAAAGCTAGGAAGGAAGTAGCAGAGATCGCTAGTGCCTCTGGATTGTGTTTGTAGCTAGTCAGTTAGCTTCCACTACTAATATGCTAATAGCTAATATGAAGCCAAGCGCATCCCATGTAAATCAAACAACCGATTTTCACACGGATCAGTGCGTTATTTAACTCGTGTTTAAACGAGTTTGAAGAAGAAGTACGGATATAGAAGTATATGCTGGAAACTAGTTAGCTCATGCTGCTAATCTGCTAACAAAGCTAATACAAAGACATCACAGAGTGTACGTGAGGGTTTCTTTTCAGCTCGTGCTCCCGGTGCTGACACACACACACCTCTAATCTCAACCCGACGTCCAGTGATCCTTTCTTTCAGGCTTTCCGAAAATAAATAAATAAATAAATAAAAAAAACACTTTTATTGCTCCTGCTATTTGTGTCTGTATTTGTATCAGTTTAGAACACATTATTGATTCATTCTGAATAATGCATTCATATTCAGTTACATGCCCAGAGTGTGTGTGTGTGTGTGTGCGTGCGTGCGTGCGTGTGTGTGTGTGTGTGTGAGTGAGTGTGAAAGTGATGTGATTGTCAGCAGAAATTTAGCTCAGCAGGTCAAACGGCAGACACAGGAGCCGTCCTGTGTGACTGAGTGTATTTGGGTTAAAGGTGAACATTTCAGTTTTGGCCAAACGTTCACTTTAATAATGTTTATATGATGTCATGATTAAAGTTTACTGAATGAAATGTTTTCAGAGGCCTGTGTCTCATCCAGCAGCGGGGTATTAACAGTGTGTGTGTGTGTGTGTGTGTGTGTGTGTGTGTGTGTGTGTGTTATATAACAGTCATTAGGAGTCTCACTGCACTCACACTCTACTATAAACCCCATCACTGAAGTACTGACGTGATAAAGTGCTCATAAATAAAGACCAGCTTCATTTATTCCAAAATAAGGTTAATAAATAAATAAATAAATAAATAAATAAATAAATAAATAATGATCCCATATGTATTTCTTTTTTTACTTTTATTTTTATCTTATATATTTTTATTTGTATTGTGAAAAATTTCAAATAGTTACATTTCAAACTTTAAACAAACAAACAAACAAACAAACAAACAAATGTCAAGTGAAAAATGTAATCCCAAATATATTTCCTATTTTTTTCTTTTATTTATATTTGTATTATAAAATTTTAAACATTTGTTTTATTTTAAACAAACAAACAAACAAACAAACAAAAAATCTGTCAAAAAAATTAAAATACCAAATTTATTTTCTGAAGTTTTCAAATAGTTTTATATATAAACAAACAAACAAACAAACAAATAAATAAATAAACAGCTCTGCTTAGGTAAAGAAACAGGTCAAGTACTTTAACTACTTGAGGTATGGGCCAGTTAGGCACAAAAGGACTTTTGTGAAATTATTTGTGATGATGCTGATTAATAATAATAATAATAATAATAATAATAATAATTATTATTATTATTATTATTATTATTACATAAAATATGTGACAATACAAGTAGAAATTGACATGCAAATCATTGTTTTATAATTTCCCAAAAAAATCATTGCAAAATGTATGTAATATGTAACATTATTTATTTACTTATTTATTTAACAGACAAGATGCAGACGCAGCCCAGGACCGAGCCAGCCTTCTACAGCAGTTTGATCAGCTCTGATGTCTGAGGCCACCACAGACTGGTAGGAGATCTCTAACATCTTGCTGCAAACATTACAGGACCTGAGCTTCCTCATCGCTGCCCCTGACTTGAGCTTCCAGTGCATCTTGTTGTTGAGATGGACACCAGGGTGTCTGTAGGTGTCACCCAGATCAGCGTCCTGACCCACGAAGGTAATGGTGCTGGATGTGCTCCTCTTCCTCCTGTAGTCCATCACCATCTCCTTCAGGAGCAGATGTTTCTTCTCACACCAGTCCTGGCGTTGTTGGCCAGGTCCCTGCTCTCCTCTTCCTCTCCATCCCTGATGCAAAATATTTCTGAAGGTGGCAGAGATCCGAGCTGAACGTCTGCAGTGTACAGGGTGAAGAGCATAGAGTAATGGAAGTGTAATGCTCTTATTTATTATTATTATTATTATTATTATTATTATTATTATTATTATTATTATTATTATAAGACACATGTTGCTCGTTCATACAGGGGAACACTCCATAGGACTGTTCTAGCTAATCAAACAGGTCGATTGACCACGCCTGTGCCAGGACGCACCTGATTGGCTGAAACAGGACCAGCAACAGGAAATGAATTGTGATTGGTCGCCGTTAGAGGGCGCTGTTTGTCTCCGTAACGGGGGAGGCATGAGCGCATTTTGTGTGTGTGTGTGTGTGTGTGTGAGTGTGTGTGTGTGTGTGCGCGTGCGCGCGCGCGGACACTCCGGGAGCGCACAGATCAGAGCTCAGCTCCATCCAGCCCTGCTCTCTCTGCTTCTCTTTTCCTTCCACACTGGAACAAGTGTCCGCGGCTTTTGTGCGGGATTCACGGACTCACGGTGCGGGGAGGATGCACGCACGCATGCACGCACTCACGCCCGCGCGCGCGCCTTAACGGAATAACACGATCGCTGTAACCTTCTCCAGATTTCATTGGATTTGAGGCGATGACGGATTCATTTTGCGCGCCCTTCATATTGTCGGAGTACAAATAAACAAAACGTGTGTGTGTGTGTGTGTGTGGGAAAGTGGATCATGCGCTTCACTCCGGCGTCTGTGTGGTTCTGCGCGTTTTCTAACAGGTAGGACAGAGAACATGAAGAACATGTAGAACATGTAGAACATGTAGAACTTAACATCTGCTTCATTTCATTTCTGTCATTTCTTTATGAGCAGTGAATGTATGGAATGATGAATATCAGTATCAGTGTACTGGTGTATATGGAGGATGTTATGAGGATCTGTGTGTGAACACACACACGCACACACACACACACGCACACGGACGCACGCGCGGGTTACGGGTTTTAGTGACATCATGAGCATTATAATGACAGCATGCTGTAAATTATTTGTTTTGATGCGTTTAGGAAATGTTTCAGAAGAGAGAAGACACATCTCCATTCCCAGTATTAATTCCAGTCTGATCAGTCTGCAGCGCACGTGCCACAGCCTGTATGCATTAGGGATGCGCCGATACACCGATCTCACCGTTATCTCAATGCAATACCGGTATCACGATCATCTCATTATTATTTTGGAAATTCTCCAGACTCTCTGCACGCTCTAATGCCAGTGTGATGACCATCTGTGTCCTGAGTGAAATCCGAAATCTGTCTCATGTGATTACAGTGTAACGTATCGCTCGGATACGGCTCGGATACGGCCCGGATACGGCTCGGATACGGCTCTGTGGATCAGATTTTACATACCTATAATCTGATCTCCACTCTTTACACGTTCTTTAAGGCATCTTTCTAAAATAAGGTTCTACTTCTGACCCTTTCAGAGTGAATCCCTCTGTTCCAGGGTTCTACATGGGAACTTAAGGGTTCCTCTGAAGCACAAGCCAGAAGGGTTCTACATGTTCTATAGACTTCAGGTCAGTATCAGCTCTGATAGCAAAACACAGTGCTGTACTGCTGTCTCAGATAGAGAGATAGACTGAGAGATAGACAGGTGGATAGGCTGAATGATGGATTGCTTGACAGACAGGTGGAGGGACAGATACAGAGATAGACAGACCGATAGACAGAATGATAGACAGACAGGGAGATAGATGGACAGACAGACGTAGTGATAGACAGATAGACGAGAGAGTGATTGATAGAGAGATAGACTTGCAGGTACCCAGACTGACAGACTAGTACAAACAAACTAACAGATAGACTTACAGACAGACAACAGACAGACAGACAGACAGATGAATGGACGGATGGACAGATGGACATTTTCAAATAAAAAAATAAAGAGCCTGTGAGATTGTTTGGTTCATCTCTCTGGGAAATCCCCTAAATGCTTTCTGAAACACTCTACAGCAGTGTTTTCCTCTCAGAGAGCGTTCCGAGTAGAACCATTTACTGACACAGAGAACCCTTAACTAGCCAAAGAACCTTTAAAGAACCCTTAACGTAAAGTCGAACTGTAAAATCTTTCAGGCCATTGTACACTCTTAGAAAGAAAGTCCGATCTAGAACCTTTAAGGGTTTCTTCAGCAGTCCCTCTGGGCGGAACCTTAAAGGTTCTATGTAGAACCCTCCACAGAGCAGTTCCACATATGAGCAGAGCCTAAGAGCCTTTAAGATCACAGTTCACTGTGTTTGAAACTTTTCTGAACAACAGTGACAGTTCTGTTCAGTCCTGGTGTTTCGAAAAATTCCACACAGGTTCTCCGTCGTGTCTGAAATAAGGTTCCACGTGTCTCTTTACTCCTCCTGGATGAAGTGAAGAGGGAGTGAGTGCTGGTATTAATGGTGTTCTTGTATAGTAGTGTATACAGAGTGATATAATGCTGTGTTCCCGATTTAAACCTTTGACTCTGGCTTGTAATATTTCATCGTCTTCACGTCTCCAGCTGTTTTCCTTTTTCCTAACAAGCGCTCTCTTCACACTGTGTCCGTACTCGCGCTGACGGAATCGAACACTTCCCCGACACAGCCTGACTTTGTCCTTTTTTTTATTCACTATAGATCTGAGCGCTCAGTGAACATGAAAAGAGCAGACGGTGTGGATTAGACCTTTTTTTATTCCCAGACTTTTTTTTTTTTTTTTTTTTTGGACGTCCTCCTTCTCCTTTCTCTCTCCATGTGGGATGTAACGGAGCTTCTCCTTGGTGGTTTGGAATGAAATGATGGCGACGCGTCGGGGTGATGACGGGGAACGTGCAGCCGCATCGCCAGCGTGTGAGGTAAGACATGAACATCGCATGTGGATATTTGGGATTTGATATTACTCAAACTCAGTATATACTGACTACACACACGTGTGTGCTAGAAGTACTCTGTGTGTGTGTGTGTGTGTGTGTGTGTGTGGCAAATACACAAGAGCACTGTGTCTGTATGAGTACTCAAGCCCCAAGTTTTTTCACATTTTGTACTAAAATGGACTTAGTTGGGAGTGAAGCATGGTGGTGGTAGCATCATGTCGAAAGCTACCCTTGACCCCTTGGTTAGGTCACTGACTAATCCCCTCTTTACCTGCTCACTAAGGAGGATGGTCTCCTTTAGATAGAGTCGTGGTGTGAACCCAGGTGGGACTCGAACCCTCAACTCTCGGCTCCTGAGGTCGCTGGGATGCTGGTTATATCTTTGAATTTGTAAACCCTCTAGACACGCACGTTCTAGCGTATGTTGTCTACACACACCATTGTTAGTGCACTAGGTTTCACTGACCGGTTCGAGTGCACTTGCTTTCTAGCTACGCAAAAACTGGCGTTAGGGCATTTGTCAATCTTCTAGCAAGTTCACATGCACTTCTGTTTTAGCTACACACACCATTTCTAGTACACTTGTTTCCTAGCTACACTCATTGCTAGTGCAGTAGTTCTAGTGCGCTTTGTGTACTACCTACACACATTAGTTTGTTGGCTGCACACTACTCCTAGTGCACTTGATGTAATAAAGTGAGACAGTGTCTTGGAGATCGTCTGTGTGTGGTGTAGTTGTGTTTGTTTGTCTCAGAGCCGCTAAAGTCGGCAGTGTGGATTTGGGACGAGGCCATGCGCAGTGTCTTTAACTGCACCACTGAAGTGTGTGTGACAGTGTTTACTCTAACACACAGTGCTTTTCCAAAACCGCTCGGAGTGTCTGACGTGGGTGGGTACAGTGTGTAAAGCAGCTGTCTGCATCTCATAAAGTTCTGAGTCTTGTTACAGAGTGAGAAGAACACACACACACACACACACACACACACACACACACACACGTGACATGGATGCTGGAGGAGGACCTTCGAGCCTGGTGTGTTAAACAGTTCTGATGATCGTGAGGTCACCTGAGGTCATCCTTCGTGTGTGTATGGGAAGTTAAAGTGTAACTCTGATTCTCAGCAGGGGTCCTAAACACACACACTCACAATATGTTTTGACCTTTTTTTTACTTTTCCAGTTTGTTTATGTGTGTTTTGTGTGTTCTGATCACCGTGGTGTGAATCTTTCTGTTTTTTGTGGAGTTTAGGGGTTTAGTGATGATATCGATATGATCTAATATTGCGATATATTACATTACTGTATATTTTTTGAGGATACTGTGGGTCTCTTTATCACATTACATAGCTACGATGTGTATGTGTGTACGTGTCGAAGACTGAGCTAAATAAATGATTAAAGAAATTAAAGAAATGGTCTAATAACACTGAAGAGGAGGATAAACCAATTTTAATAAATGTAAAAATGTAACGTCATTTAAAACGCTGTAATTACATTTATAACATTTTACAGATTCAGTACTAACTTGTAGCATCAAATCAGCTGATTTGAAATTGTTATAAAACAAAAAAATATAAAATAACAAACAAAAATGTTATTGAACCACTATAAAAAATGTAAAAAAAAAGAAAGAAAAAAAGAATAGAATAGAATGAAATGTAATATAATATACTGTAATATAATAAAATGTAACATGAAGTCACATGACTTAATAATATACTATAAAAAGATATTGTTATCTATGACATGATGTCCAACTCCAACATGTGGTAAATTAGACAGTTTCTTCCAAGTTTCTTCCTTTTTAGAAGCTAAGTACCCTTAATTATCCAAAGAACCCTTAAAGAACCCTTAAAGAAAACTTAACAAATGCTTAAAGAACCCTTAAAGAACCCTTAAAGAAAGCTTAAAGAACCCTTAAAGAAAGCTTAACAAACCCTTAAAGAACCCTTAAAGAACCCTTAAAGAAAGCTTAAAGAACCCTTAAAGAAAGCTTAAAGAACCCTTAAAGAAAGCTTAACAAACCCTTAAAGAACCCTTAAAGAACCCTTAAAGAAAGCTTAAAGAACCCTTAAAGAAAGCTTAACAAACCCTTAAAGAACCCTTAAAGAACCCTTAAAGAAAGCTTAAAGAACCCTTAAAGAACGCTTAACAAATGTTTAAAGAACCCTTAAAGAACCCTTAAAGAAAACTTAAAGAACCCTTAAAGAACCCTAAAGAAAGCTTAAAGAACCCTTAAAGAACCCTTAAAGAAAGCTTACCAAACCCTTAAAGAAAGCTTAAAGAACCCTTAAAGAACCCTTAAAGAACCCTAAAGAAAGCTTAAAGAACCCTTAAAGAACCCTTAAAGAACCCTTAAAGAAAGCTTACCAAACCCTTAAAGAAAGCTTAAAGAACCCTTAAAGAAAGCTTAAAGAACCCTTAAAGAACCCTTAAAGAAAGCTTAAAGAAAGCTTAAAGAACCCTTAAAGAACCCTTAAAGAAAGCTTAAAGAACCCTTAAAGAACCCTTAAAGAAAGCTTAAAGAACCCTCGACTGTTCCACATTTGGTAGTGTTACAGTGTGGAACTGAAGGGACTTCATTCGAAGTGAAGCATGGTGGCGGCAGCATCAGGGTTCGCTGCCCTAATCAGGATCGTACATCATGAATCAACACAAAATACTCTGTAATATTGTGGTGGGGAAAAAAAAATCATTATAGTTTGTAAAATTATTTCCAAATAAAAAATATGAAGTTTGTGATTGCATAAGTATTCACCCCCCCCCCCCCCCCCTGAAGTGAAACCCCAGAAGTCACAGTTGAATTGAATGATGTTTTCTTTTCTGTGGATGTACAAATAAAAAGATAGAAAAGATGTTGTTAGGTGAGAGGGTGAGTGGTTATCCCACTCGTCCGTTCCTTCACCACGCCCATGTTCAGAGGCGGCAGAGAGTGTATCAGCTGCTTCGTGCTTGGTTAATCCCACATCGCGAGGTTTAATTGCGGAGGCTGATTGCCTACATGTCAGTGATGAATTCGGTCAGATCGATGTTTCCCTGGAGGCTTGCAGCGCCTGCTTCACGTCAGACCAAACGGGCGGCGGCGGAGGGAGGGGTAGACGGGGGTGAGACGGGGCAGACGTCCCATCGCTCCATCCATCTGCCGCGCTGAAGTCTGTAGGGACTCGACGCTTCAGGGAGAACGATAAGGAGGAGAAAATGTGCCGAGGGTGTCGGAGGATCCGTGATGCTGCTCTTTGTTAGTGTGTGGCTGTGGGAGGTGGGGGGCGGGGATTAGGGCGGGTCCATGTACAGTAGTGCCAGTGCGAATGTTTTGGTACCTCACTATTCAATTCAATTCAAAACGCAGGAAATTACAGTGCAGATCGCAAACACATTTTATTGCTTTCTGATTATTTTTTTTCCTCTACTTTGACAACTGATTGTAATTTACATAAACATGAGACTTAATTCAGTTCAGTTTAATTCAGTTCAATTCAGAGACCCTTAATTGGCAGGACCGTTATAGTCATGACAAAGCATTGAAATGGCAAATATATATATATATATATATATATATATATTTTTTTTTTTTTTAAATAAAAATAGCAATAACAAAGAAAAAGCAAACTACAAATGCATGTAAAACACTTGATTCTCTCTATAATGGTTCATTTCATTTAAGAAAAAAAAACTCATCCAGGAGTCTAAATCTGCTTCACACGATCAGTTTTCAGTCTGTTCGTTCTTTACTTTGCACTGTACACTCTAGAGCCGTAAACTGTGCTCAGGCTTGTCCCTCTGGAGAACACTTATAACAAGATAGATAGATAGAGAGATAGATTGATAGAGAGATAGGTCACTATTAATCTCAGAGGGAAATTCACAACAAAAAGGCTGCTTATCAGATTACAGGAGGAATCCATTCAGAAAGTTAAGAGTCCTCCGCTTTCAAAAAGAACCTTAGAGAAACCCTTTATGTACGGGTCCATGCACACTTAAGGAACAACAATACTAAATTAAGAACATTAAAGGGTTCTCTTCAGCATGTGGAACCACACATCTGGGGACAGTTTCCTGTTTCGCTTTCAAAGAGACTTCCAGGAAGCTAAGAGCCTTTACCTGACTAAGACGAGGAAGACGTTTTTAAACATAACATATAACATGTATAATAAAGTGTATCAAATGTAATTTATCCATTTCATGCACTAATACAGAATCATTCATGAAATAAACGTGACGCATGTGACGCACGTACAATATACTGTACATCATCATCCTAAAGTTTCAGTCAGTGATGAATAACGAGGACAACTTCATCAGCAGCGTATATTTCCAAATCGAGATTCTGCAAGTTACTAAAGTGATAAGAGACAATAATGCTGTAGAGATAAACACACACACACACACACACACACACACACACACACACACAGAGGAGTGTATGAACAGAGTCGGTATCGGGTGTTAGTCATTAAGGAGTGTCTGTGTTACGGCAGGAGCGAAATATGATGCGTCGCAGCAATAAAAATAAAATGTGTGAACCAGCAGATTCAGAAGGATTTCTCAAACAGATAAACAGTATCTTTACTGCATTATAATAAACACCTCCTGAGTGAAAAGCAGCAGTGATGCAGTAGCTGATGAAATAAAAACCGTGCCGCAGCACACTGCTGTCATGCTCCACTCTAGTCCTGATGACACAAACCTCTCAGATCGGATCGGATCGGATCGGACCAGACCAGTTAGATTAGATGAACTCATCTTGAATTGAATTCACTTCAGTTTAATTCAGTTTGATTCACTTTAACGAGCTTTATTCGTATCACAGTTACATTATTGCTAAATCACTGTAACAACATTTTTTTTACTTTAAACCAATGATAAAAAAAAAAGCAGTGAGAAAAACAAATACACAAACCTTTCTCTCTCTGTCTCTCTCTCCCTCTCTCTCTCTGTCTCTCTCTCTCTCTCTCTCTCTCTCAGATACAAGTAGCTTTATTGGCATGGTAAAAGGCTTGACACTGCCAAAGCATTGGTAACATTAAATTACAGATAAATACATTTACACACAATTTAAAAAAAATATTCAGTAAAATAATAGCAACAATCTCTGTCTTCATGTCTCTCTCTCTCTCTCTCTCTCTCTGTCTCTCTCTCTCAAATTCAAATTCAAAGGATGCTTTATCGGCATGGCAAATATTATTGTTGCCAAAGCTTGGATACAGACTTTTGGGAACATGTCAGAACAATAACTACAGAAATTAATAGATAGAAACGAATGTACATACATTCAACAATACATTCAGAGAGAAGCACTAGTGATGAAACTCTCTCTCTCTCTCTCTCTCTCTCTCTCTCTCTCTCCCTTCTGGACCGTCAGAGCACTCAGTAGGTGTGGAGGGTAATTAAAGCCCAGCTGCTCCTGGTCATTAAGAGAAACCCCCTACAACCATCTCACACACACACACACACACACACACACACACACACACACACACACACACACCAGCTGAGGCAGGTTGTTCAGGCTTTGCTTTCCCTTTCAATGTCAGACGGTCCGTTCCTATAAACTCCTCTGGCTGTTACAGAGCGCCGACACTGGAGACTCCTTCCATGAATGTTAAACAAACATCTCCTTCAGCGTATCACTGATTACAAGTTGTTTAATCTGTTTATGCGGAGCGTGCGCGCTGTACGAGTCCCTGCGAACGAGCGGTTACTATAGAAACGATAAGGTATGGGAAGGAGCGCATTAATATGAAGCTGTGATTTGTTACTGAGCCTCTTGCCTTTCCGTTGTCCTCTGTTTCAGCAGCTCTATATTTAAACTCTCCCGGTGCTCAGGTTTGCGAGCGAGTTGTTTGCAGGCCTGCTCCTGTATTTATCCAGCATCTCTCCGTACGAGTGCAAGGAGCAGAATTCTTTTCAACGAGGCATGAAGGCCAAAAACTGATCCTGTTATGCTGGAAAATTGGATGTGTGCAACCACAGGCCCATGTGTTCAGCAGAGAGAAACATATTTTCATACCAGTCCTGATCTGAGGCGGGGTGGAGACGCACGAGATGCTCAGCTTCACTGTTTTTCATCATATCTCCTCTCTGAATTTAATAATGCCGAGAATCAGCTGTGCATTAAATATCATATGAGGTACGTGAGGACGTAACTCTCGAGGAATTTAGTATAAAATATTTGAAATGTTAACTTTCATATGAAGTTGAGTGTTCTGTTAAACATCCATCAAAGTTTGAATACAAAATATATATATATATAGGAATGTGATAAAACACTGCTCATGTAACGAACATGCTAATCAGAAGTGGATGAGGGGGAGTGGCCTAATATTCTAATGAGATGTTTGATTGACAGGCTTCTGAGACTCTGCAATGCAATAAAACACAACAGCACAGAATCAGCCTCTATGGAGTTATAGGGTTGTGTAATAGCTACGCTCCCTTTTACACATTAGGTTAGACTAGCTTTCATTAGCTACGTTAGATTTTAGCCGCTAGGTCAGATTAGCTTTCACACATTAGGTTAACTTTCACTTGCAACGTTAGCTGTTTCTCCGTAAGTTAGCGTTTGCTCACTAATGTTCTTTTTACTTTCCAAATTGTTCACATTAGAAGAGGCTAAAAAAAAAAAAAAAGTCTTGTGATTGGTGAGGGTAGTGCTTACACTAGCATTAGCCCCGCCCATTTAACCTGACAGATGTTATTCGCACTGATGAACTTCTTGAGCAACCAGCATGGGTTTTACCTAAATTCCCTACTATAATACAACAACAGTACAATACTAATACTGGAAATAAAGTCAAAATATTAGAAAACCAGAAAACTTGTCTAATTCTCCACAGAGCAGATGGCAGAATGTGACCTCTATCTGACCTTGAATGACCTACTGTCACCTAAAAGACTCGATTTTAAAGCGATTCCTCACTGTGTAAATGCTAATCAGTTCATAATGCTACACCAGATCCGGCTAGCACTTATTCAGTGTTAGTGTGTAATTCTGTTATTGCGCTTGTGTGTGTGTGTGTGTGTGTGTGTGTGTGTGTGTGTGTGTGTATGTGTGTTCTGTAAAGGGAAACTCGTATTCCGTCCTCGTGTGGAATTCCTGCCACTTGAAGGTCACTTATTCATAGTTGCCAAGAAACAGCGTACTGGCATGTGCTCTGTTATCTAGTACACCGCGCCTCTGCTTAAGCTTCTTCCTCTGTGTGTGTGTGTGTGTGTGTGTGTGTGTGTGTGTGCGGTCACATTTCTACCAGAGGTCCAAAAATTGTCTTGTTTTTCCATGGGCTTGTGTGTTGTGCCACCGGAAAGGAGGAAGCCGCAGCTTCTAGCTCGGCATTTTTGTCTTTTTTTGGTCTGACTGCGTTTATTTTTATCTAGCATAGCTGCTAACTCCATTCTTAGCCACTAGCATTGGAGACTGTTAGCTGAATTAGCTGTGATCTTCTGTATGAGCTAACAGACTCTTGTGATTGGCTCTGATTGACACAGCTGAGAATCTCGGCCCCAAACCTCAGGGGACTTTTACCGAAATTCCCAACTTCCGACCGGGAAGAGCCATTCCCGTTCACCTGGGAGTTATCAGCTGTGCTATTCAGTGTGGGATTGTTTTGGCTCCTGACAGGAAGTCGAGCTGCTTCCTGTTGGTCTCTGCTCTTTTTATTCTGAATGAGTTTGTGAATGAATGATGGACAGGATGAGTGACAGCCATGTGATTGGCCTCATCCCTGAGAGCTTTGTAATGAAAAGTTTTAAATCGTGAAGCTAGGAAGCTTGGTTTTGGGAGAAAATCTCACGTTCACGTTCGTGAACAGAGGACCGATAACATTTCTCCAGTTTAATAAATCCTCACACACACACAAGCGTTTTCCAGATGAAATGATAAATAACTGATGTACAACGAGCACTAAGAGCAGCCAACGAGTGCGTGAGGAAACTCGCTGGGTGAGCCATGAGCAAGCAGTAGAACAACAGAAGTGCTAACATTTACAGTTTAACTGGAGCGTTTATGATTTTTTTGACATGTTGCAACACCTGAAAGCTTTTCTGCTTTTCCGAGCTGAAACAGCGGACAGACCAAACACAAATAAAATTTCATAAAGCTGATTCGCTGAAGCAGAACTTCCAACTTCTGTACATTCTGCATCGGAGCTCCACATTTTAACCTTGGAGTACTACACCAAATGAGCAGTCTTATTTCTCCTCCAACAAAAACGGCAGATCGTATGATTCTGGAATGATTGACAGGTTCTTAGGACTCCCTGTCCCTGGAAGCCCCGCCCCCTTCCCTAATTTCTCGTCTCCTTTCGTCTCGTTTTGAAAGATGCGTTAATGTCACGTCCTCGCTTTCTGTCGTGTTAAACGGAGAATGTTTTTGTTCGTTAATATGAAATAGCTAGCTAACTTAGCTAACACCAGACACGTATAGAGTTAACGTCAGTAGTGAATAACACGTTTCTGACGGGTCCACAATCCAAACGTGATTGAGTGTAAAAAAAAAAGGCACCAATAAATATTGCAAATTGTAAATTGCCTCCACAGACATACACTCACACCCACCCCACCCCCAACCGCCCCCCTCCCCCCAACTCCCCTCAGTGATGCGGTACAATCCTCATTTGCATATTGGAATCTGATTGGTTGTTATATTTTATGACTCAATAACTGACACAATAATTAAGAATTTAAGCTATAAATAAGACGACATTTTTGTTTTTTATTATACATACAGTATATTATACACTCACATACAACACATACATATTTGAGATTGATTTTTCTGGTTGATGTGTGTGTGTGTGTGTGTGTGTGTGTGTGTGTGTCACAGATCTGACATTTATCATTGATTCCATTAGACTGAATGCTGGAGGTGGTGAGCTAATCAGATTCAGACTGTACCATTCTGTACCGGTTCTGCGGGGGGGGGGCAGAAAGCTCCACTTTCTCCATCTTTCTGTTTGCTTAAAGAAGAAAAGAGTCAATGTACCTGTATATCATTTCGCAGTTCTGTTTTCTGTAATCTTCCACCTTTTCCACAACACTTCAGCACTCCCTACTGGTGGAGTGTAGTGTAGTATTTGTCCTGTTAGTGTTGCCGCAGTTACACATTGTGTAGTTTTCGCTACAGTTTTGATCTTTTAGGGTTTGTTTTGTAAGTCTGTCGTTACCTAAAAAGCGTTATACAGAAATGTTTAACTTCATAAGAGACTTTTATTTTCAGCGTTAAAGCTATTAGCACCATGTAAACACTAGTGCTATTTTACTACATGATGCAGCAAACTGTCACAACTACCGTGCGCAACTTACGCCGCACGTGTCGCGCGCAGAACTCACACTTCGTCAATTCGTCAAAATTCTTTATCAACGACTGATTTAGTGTCACTGAGACTGAAGACATTCGGCAATAAAGAACGTGTCACTGTGAGAAACAGTCGATTAAAATCTCGGAGTGTGAGCGCCGCTACGACGCTCGTCTGAAATCCCCCAATCAGAAGACGGCAAACTCACGGAACAGCTACAGATACGCTAGCGACGATGGAGATAAATGAAAAAAATCCCCTGTGTGTGTGTGTGTGGGTTTAACGCGAGCCTGTTTTCTGCTCGAGCTGATTTCCGGATGATTGATGACGTAAACAGAACGCAGACTTTTTGTTTAATCGCAGGTCTATCGTTAGAGGATCTTCAGCGGATTGATCGGAGACGGAGAACACACGCTATCACGCGGTTTTACTGGGATCTCGTACAGTGTGACGAGGAATAATCGTAAACGTCTGCTGAAATGACCCAGTGTAAAACGAATAAACACTAATCGAATCTGCGCGGAGAAAGATCCAGAAAAATCACGTAAAATCACGCAGGAACGCTAAAGAGGAACTTATTCCCCGTAGCAGTTCTTTTATCCGGCTCATTTCTCACCCGGAAAATTTGTAGACCTCGGAATCACGAGCCAAAGGACAAGAAGAATGTTATTAGGACAATCAGTAACCCATTCGCCGGGATCTAACGTTACAAAAATAACGTTTCTGCAATGTTCCAAAAACGTGATGGATTTCTGATTTACTCTGCGATGTTCTCATCACAACAACATTTTTATTTAATGATTTATTTATATTTAATACAAATTTTGTTTTTGCTAAAAATGTTGGAGCAACATTGTAACATTCCGTCAACTGTTTCTAAAACATGGAAATAAAATTGGAATAAATTAATTTATTTTTATTTATTACGTTTATTATTTATTTGGGCAGCAGTGTCATAGGAACGGTTATAACTTCTTGTAAAAAACCTTTTGGAAAACCTGAAAAAAATATATTTATACATATTTATTAGATATATGACATGTAATAAATATATATGTGTTTGTCTTTTAATTTTTTTATTTTTTTCAATTTCTTATCAATTTGGTCTGCAGACTTTCATGAATAATTAATGATGGATAAATGAACAAATGAATAAACAAATGAATGCATTTTATTTACATACATTTATGATTATTATATTTCTAAATAATTATTATTTACATATACAGTATATATATTTATAATTTTTTCAACAAATTAAAAAAAAATTAAAGAAATTCCTCTAATGTTAAATCTTAAATAAATTTGACATTTATATTACAATTTTAAATAAAATATTGCGGTAAAGTTTTGGCTGCTTTATAGTCCAGAAATTGAATTACAGTAAATTTACATTTTATTAAATTAAATTAAATTATGAACATGATTATTTTTTTGGCCACATTGTGGCCCTCTGTGTGAGATCAGGTGATAGTTTTATACAGATAGACAGATGTGTGTGTGTGTGTGTGTGTGTGTGTGTGTGTGTGTGTGTGTGTTTGTGTGTGTGTGTGTGTGTGTGTGTGTCCTGGTCCTCATCCTCATTCCACCCTCATCATCTTCATTCAGTCTCTTGTGAATTCTCAGTTTGTTTTTTTCCGCAAATGGAATCTGGATCCAAAAATAACGTGTACATGCTGCTCTGCATGGCATTGCTCCTGTGTGTGTGTGTGTGTGTGTGTGTGTGTGTGTGTGTGTGTGTGTGTGTGTCCTGAGGCAGTGCACTGAGTTCAGACCTCAGTGTTAGCTCATACAGACGGAGAGGACGAGGAGGGGTTTTATTTTAGATTCATTCACACTATACACACTTGATTTTCTTTCACGGTCGAGCGAGCTTCATATTGAACACTCTCTCTCTCTCTCTCTCTCTCTCTCTCTCTCTCTCTCAGTGAATTTTCATGCTTTTAAGAAACAGTGCTGTGATTAGAGTGCATATTTTTATATACATTTATAACAAATTCTCGTCTAAATTTTAGTTAATACTATTTTTATTTTCAGCTGCAGACAAATCATACATTTATTAGCTCGCTCACAGTGTCATGTTCTGACCCGGAAATCTCACGCACGGCGAGAACGTGTTAGGGAACATAATATAATAAGGCATGGTGAGCTTGTTAGCTAGTCAAAGTGCTAGCTAGTGTATGTACCATCATGTAGCGCGTCGTATTTGTGTCAGCAAGTCGTTGTTAAGCGTTTCGGCTATGAGCTGTGAGGCTAAATTATCCCGCTAGTAAAAACCAGCGGGTGTGTGTGGTAGAGCTGCGCGATATGACGATATAAGTATTCCACGATACACCTTTTCTATCGCGGATATCGCCAGTATTTCCTTTTATAACATTTAGAAACTCTTATTAAGAATAATATTTGTTAAATTTGTACTGAATCTTTGCAAAGTGTTACATTTTTAATACAGTTTTCAGTACATTTCAGTGTTAGGATTGTCCAGTGTTTGTAAATAAAAGTCTCATTCATCTCAGCTTTTCAGTTTTATATGCAGCATGACACTTTTGCTTGTTGCCTGTACGTCATGATACATATCACTGAAACGTCTTCAGGTATCGTGATATGATAATATCGCCATAGCGCCCACCTCTAGTGTGTAGTGCAGCAGGAGGTGAGGTTGAGAACGAGTAGCGTGTGTTATAGCATTGAGGTGCGCCGCACTGCTGTTACGTTTAAACCTACACGAAAGTTAAACTAGGAGTAGAGTTTTCTTTCGTTTCTCTGGTTGATGGAGCTACGAATAAAAAAACGAAAAGCCTGGACGTGAAATCTGCTCATCTCAGGTTACAGATTTGTCCTCTACTGTACATATAAACTTAAAAAAAGGTGTTGTGTGTCTCGAGAGTTTCTTCAGGAGTCGGTGATGAGGAGCTGATCACATGCTGATTAAAACAATGAAAGCAGGTAAGCGAACACACAGAAACGTTCTGCAGTGCTGCGTGTTTCTGAGTAAAACAGCGTATTTCAGCAGGAGTAGTGTACGCCGTGACGCTGTTCTCCTCCTGCACAGCCACAGGATTGGTCATTCGAGTAAATTTTAACACTGTCATGTAGACTAGTGAAAACTACTGAAAGGTTCTCCTCATACTCCTCTCCTCATACTCCTCTCCTCCTCATACTCCTCTCCTCATACTCCTCTCCTCCTC
>CM040975.1:31645706-31655706 GCA_022985145.1 Pangasius djambal | reverse complement strand
GTGAAATATAACGTCAGTAATAATTAGTCATTTATTTTTGTACATATTGTATTAAAAGTATTAAGTAGTATATTAAGAAGTATTAAAATGTTGTTGACCAAAAAAATTCACAAATTTGAATTGACCCTCAGACTGGAGATTCAGCAGTGTTGTGTGAAGAAGAATTCTGGGTGAGCGGTGTTGACGCTTCCTCAACATTCCTCTTCATCCTGTGGTGTGGAAACTGCGGACATAGCTGGCAGTCAACATCTCGCTCTGATGCTGGTCTGGCTAAAGGGAGAAAAGAAGAGAGAGAGATGGAGAGAGATGGAGAGAGAGAGAGAGAAACTTAGAGATTAAAGGATGGAGAGTTGCTAAACGGCTAGCACTTAGCACTGTGTGTAATATATAAAGTCAGCTAGTGTCTCTAATGCCTGAAGAGTGTTGTCCAGTATACTGTAGTGTGACCATCTGTCTGTCTGTGTGTGTGTGTGTGTGTGTGTGTGTGTGTGTATACACAACACAGAAACATTTTGTTTACCATATTTTGTGTATACCATATATCATTTATTTTCTTATTTCTGCTCTTAGTTGTGATTACTTACCGAAAAAAAACAAGAGTAGACAAAAAAAAAAGTTCACGTTTATTTCAGCCCTGCTCTAAATTGAGAAAAATTTTTCAAGGAAATGAAAATGTGTCACACACACACACAGCCATGTTTAAATACCTGGTGAAGGTGTGTGTGGCAGTGTAATTTCACTACATGGCCACTAGAGGGTACATCACATGTGTCAGTGCATAGCCAGCAGGATTGCAGGTATCTCACATTTACATTTACGGCATTTGGCAGACGCCCTTATCCAGAGCAACTTACGTTTATCTCATTTATACAACTGAGCAGTTGAGGGCCCTGCTCAAGGGCCCAGCAGTGGCAGCTTGGCGGTGCTGGAGATTGAGCTCATGACCTTCCGGTCAGTAGAACAATGTCTTAACCACTGAGCTACCACTGCTGGTATCTTATTAGAAAAACAAAGAATCGTGTGGCATTACATTATGTACTGAGTTTGACATGCGTAACGTTTTTTGGTCTAGATCTTGGTTAGGTCCTGGTAGGCCCTGCCTGGGTCCTAGGTAAGTGCTGATCTATGGGTGGATCTCGGTTGGCTTTGCTTAGGTCGGGCTGGACCTATTCGGGTCATTCTAATGTCCTTGGTGGTTCCTGGTTGAGTGGTTAAGTCCTGGTTCATTTCTGTTTGGTTCCTGGTTGAGTGGTTAAGTCCTGGTTGGTTACTGGTTAAGTTCTGATTTGGTCCTGTTTGATTCCTGGTTAAAACCCTGCTGAGCCTGGGCTGAACATGTATGTGTCCTGCTTAAGGTCTGGTCGGGACATGTATGAGTCCTGTTTAAGACCTCTTTGAGTCATGGTTAGGTCTTGGTTCCTTGTTGAGTTTTGTTTGGATCCTGTTTGAGGAGTCAAGTTCTGGTCAGGTTTCGTTTGAGGATTGGTTACTGGTTGAGATTTGTTTGTGTCCTGAATCTGAGGTAAGGTTTGGGTAGTTCCTGTTTTGAGTCCTAAGTAAATCATTTTTGAATCCTGTTTGTTTCTTTCTGGTCTGGTTTGAGTTCTGGTTGAGTTGAGGCTGGGTTCTGTTTGATTCCTGGTTAAGTCAGGCTTGGCTACTGGTTAAGATTTGTTTGTGTCCTGAATCTGAGGTGAGGTTTGGGTAGTTCCTGTTTTGGGTCCTGAATAAGTCCTGTTTGGATCCTGTTTTAGTTTGAGTTCTGGTTGAGTTCTGGTTGGGTTCTTGTTTGTCCTGCTTGGATCCTGTAGTTTGTATTTATGTATTCAGGGTGTTTGAGTTCACTGGCCAGTAACACATTTGTCTGTCAGGCACATTTAAAGGGATACTTTCCCACAGCAACACACACATCACTGGTAATTGCAGGAAGTCACTGGATGCTAGCTGGCTTGGTCTGGTGTGTTTGTAATGTTAAGGACCCTCTTTCATTATAAGCAACACTAGCAATTTTCAGACAATAGATCTTTACTCAGAGGCTCTGGCGGAAGAGCACAACACGAAGCCAAACGTCTTCCCTTCTAACCCTGTAAAACCAATACAAAGACGGAATTAAATGCTTTGTGTAAGGAAACTCTCAATTCTTGACATTTTGTGTGTGATACTGATACCACAGTGTTTAACTTGTGGTGTAAGATGTTGGCCTTGAAACTGGCATGTGGTTGAATGGTTCAGTTTCTGATTCCTGCCTCTGAATTGAGGTTTGAATGGCGATCAGTCTTCTCGTATTACTAAACTCATTCTGGTCTTCCATGCCAGGACTTATGGTGAATCCAATATTTAATTCCTTTTCGAAATGCCCATTGACATGACACACAGCTAGCTAGCAGCTTAGAGGCTAGGGCTTGGTTATTTATATCAGTTTCAGTGCCAACATGCTCTCATTTCTGTTTGATAAGTGTTCTTGCCCAGGGAGCACAAGGGTTTGAAGATCTCTGACCTCGTCCGCCACTAATCCTCTGTCTCTTGTTCTCAGATTAAAGACTGATTTGGTGATTAATCAGATGTTCTCACTCACCGGCTCCCTGAGGGTTTGTCTCCTCCCTCTTATCCTGGACATGTGGATCTCACTGGTGGGACCATCTGGCCCTCATTCTGGGGTTGAGATGGGCCAAATGAGCTTTCTCTGCCTCCGCTGAGCCTGCTGTGAGAGCTAGCCAGCTGATTGTGCTGATTATTAGCTTAGCTTAGATCTGGAGTGCACTTGTGACTTTAGCTACTGTCGATCCCATGGCCTGGCTGGGTCATGTTGTGGTTTAGGTGATGTAATGAAGAAAAAAACTATATTGAGTAACTCAATATTGTATGATTGATTGCAGTGTTTAGCAAATGCTATGTGACATCAGTTGTTCCCTTAACTCGGCTAATCAGTCATGAAGTGGAATAGGAGTTGGCTGGATCACATTTCTGAAATTTTACTGCCACCAGTTAGAGAGTTTGCTAAGCCTGCTTGGGTCAATAAATGTAGTGTGTGTGTGTGTGTGTGAGTGTGTGTGTAAAATCGGGCTGCCTAAACAAATTTCACCATTCAACTATTCAAATTAAAGGCAACCTCCACCCTGAAACACATTAAATAGATTTATATTGAAATATGTGTGATGTGTTTAATAGTGCTGTCTGTTGCTTTCTGGTGTGTTTTTTTAATTCCAGTGAGAAGTTAGCTTTTTTATTTGTTTGTGTGCTGCATTAACGCCACAGAGGGACATTGTTATTGCTAGAGCAGTTACAATAAGAGAAAAAAATAACTTCTTATCATTTTCCAGCAACATTCAAGGTCATTTTAATGAGAAATCCAGTGTAGACGTAGTGGAGACATTGGTGTAAACGCTTTCCCAGAATGCAGTGCAGCTATACGACACCGAGTTACGGCAGAGACTCGGCTCAGCTAGTTAGCGATCTATGAAATGATGAGCGAGATAGCACTGATGGTGATATTAGCATGAAAGTTGAAGCTGTTTGAGGAGGGGACAGACTAAAAGACTTATCTTGTCTATAAATCAAATTTTAGTATCACAGTAATGATCTGACCTGATAAAGGTTTCCAATATAACCATTAAAAAATAATAAATAAAGAAATAAAGAGATGCTATACATTATCAAATGTGGCCATATTAGCAAATATAGCAGGCTGTTTGAAACGCTGTGTAGGGGTAGTGTTGATATTCTTCAGCCATGTTGTAGTGAATATTATGATATATTGTCGAATTGATTTTCTGCACATGCATAATGTATGGTGATGCAAAAAGCCTGGGTAAAACATTTATCTTTTCACCAGTGACACGTGGAATTGCAGGTTTGCCATGAAAGGGTTTATTTATGTGACAGTTTTTAAGGAACTATTGATTCATTTCTTAATTAAACTGGAAAACAGAGTAACAGAGGAAAGTCTTTTTCTGTGCCAAGTGAGAAACATTACCTGTGTGTGTGAGAGAGAGAGAGAGAGAGAGAGAGAGAGAGAACATGAACCTCCTCACACAGCTTTCACCTGCAGTCTACCTGTCCACAGGTGAGCTTCTTCTCAGCTGATGGCTGACCTCCTCTTTCACCATCTACACACCTGCGGTTACTAATGAGATTCCTGACATTTTATTACACAATCACTTCATTCTTTACAGACAAAAGAGGAACATGTCAGGTTCTGACCCATCCAGGAAGTTGTTCTAGGAAAAGTAAACAAACCCGAAAGAAGCGTCTCATCTCGAACGAGGCTTTGAACGTCATTTGAAGTGCGCATTATTTCAAAGTTCAAAGGATTTCCAGTGAAAGGACAACCAATCAGCTTTAACTAAACCCCAAGCGAAAGCTTTGTTGTGTTTCAGGACAGCAACTGAACCATGATTATAATTTTACCTCTGCTTTTGTAGCAATTCACAATATTATCAGCAGTCTTTAACTTTATTAAACAGGAAAAAAAATCAGAACAACCAACACAATACACATCAACCGTAAAGACGAGACTATAGCTGAGTGGCATTTGGGGTTTCCGTTTTTTTCCCTAGAACTTAAGTAAAAAAAAATTGTAGGTGTAATAAAGGCGTAGCTTCCCAGGCTGGTTTTAGACTGTCTGATTTTGGTGGACTTTTAAGATTATCAGTGGTCACGCTCAACGAAATCCCTTTCAAATCTTGGCTGAATTCTATAACAGACCGCGTGATAATGTGTGTTCTCCATTTCAAGATGTAAACAATTATTTTATGATTTGTGATTTTTGTCTGGAGCACCAGAATCGGGCTGGAAATCGTACAGTGTAAACCCAGCTTAAGACAGTGCCTTGAGTTAGCAAAGCCTAAACGAGAGCTTGCTCCCAAAGTGACTCTTCAGTATACAACCCCTGGAAATTCCAAACCATACAGCTGTTGCTCCAGCTTCTAACAGTGTGGTTCTAGCTTCTGAGTGGGACTGCCTTTATTTCTGGGTGAAACCTGCAAAAAAGCTGCCTTTAAAAGAAACACGGAGGTGAAGGTGATCATTTGGATGGTCTACGATGGCATTATCATGTATCATTATAGTAATACAGCGTCATGTGTCTGCATGTTGAGTGGTACGGTGGTGAAGTGGGTATTGTTGTTGCCTCACAGCTCCAGGGTCCCGGTTTGGTCTTGAGCTTGAGCTCACATGTTCTCTCTGTATCCATGTGGGTTTCCTCCTGGTTCTCCGGTTTTCTTTCCACCTCCCAAAAACATGCCAGAAGGTGGATTGGCAACAAATTGCCAGGGTGTATTCCCTCCTCAAGCCCACTGAAGCCCTGACCAGGATAAAGCTCTTACTGAAGATGAATGAATGTCTGCGTATGATCTTTCCCGAGATAGTGTCTGAAGTCCTCGAGAGTGGAGCATGCTAAGGAAATATTTATGCTGACCATAACAGGTGTGATTGGCACCATGAATCAGGCCAGTAGTAGCTTACTGATTAAGTGTTTGGAAGGCTACAAACCTTAGAACTGTCTGAGAGCCATCTTTGACTCTTACCCCTCAAGTGGCCTAGACGTCACTGACCTTCTAAGAATAATAGGGCTATAACTCTGTATTAGAACCAGACCAACTGTCTCACTGCTGTAAAGTTCTTATCCTGAGCGAATGAAACGTAAATGCAAAGTTCAGAACCACAGGTCCAAGTCCTCAGGGCTGTAGACCAGTCTGATTCACCTGATTCAGCATGTCGGCTAATTATCAGTGGCAGCTTAGCGGTTAAGGATCACTGCTTTTAGCTCCAATATGGTGCAGCAGTTTGAATGATGATGACCAGGAGCAGCCGTGCCAGAGCTGGGTGTGGGGTTTACTGACACATGGAACAGGCCTGTTCGATCACAGTATGTTGGTGAAACAGATTTTGGCCTGATAGTCCAGGAGACTTGTTTTGTAGCTCTCTGGTTTCTCTCAGTGCTGACCAGTCACAAACCTCTGTCTGTTCATCTAATCAGAGTAGGGCGAGATGCTGCTTCCTCCAAGCAAGATGCAGTGGCTGGTTTCACAAGTCTTAGAGACCCCGAATGTTAGTCCTCACACTCCCAGAAAAAGACTTGAATAATTAGAGATGTACTAAAGCTGCAAAGTAGGTGTCTTCAGTAGGAGGTAGGAGAGCATACTGCAGTAACATCCAATATTTATATCTGTCTGTCCCTCCATCTGTTTGTCTTTCTGTCCATCTCTCTCTATCTGTCTCTGTTTGCCTTTTTGTATATCTGTCTATGTTTTCAGTCTCTCCATCTCTCTGTTGGTCTGTTCTTCTGTTTGTCTTTCTGTCTGTCCAGCTGTGTGTCTGTTGGTCTGTCTCTCCCTCTGTCTGTCTTTTTTAATCTTTCAGTCACTTCATCTGTCTGTCCCTTTGTCTGTCTGTCTTTCTGTCTGTTCCTCTCTATCTGTCTATCTATCTATCTGCCTGTTTTCTGTTTCCGTCTGTCTCTCTCTCTCTCTGTCCCTCTTTCTGCCTGTCAATCTGTCCTTCTGTCCCTCCATCTATCTATCTGTCTGTCTTTTTGTCTGTCTCTCTGTATGTATCTATCTGTCTATCTGTGTCTCCCTCTGTCTCTTTGTTCTTCTGTCTTTCTGTCTGTCTGTCTATCCCTCCATCTGTCTTTCACCCTGTATATTCCTCTGTCTATCTGCATGTCCCACTTTCTGTCTGACTTTCTGTCTCACCGTCTGTCGGTCTGTCATTCTCTCCATTTGTCTGTTTGTCTTATTAACTTCAAGAGAGAGAATAAAGAGAGGCTGGTGAGGGAACGACTGTTTATAGCTGCTATAACGTAAGTGAGAACAGGAACTAACTTGTGTTCTGTTTTCTGTACTGTTATGGGAAAGTAATCAGCTTGGGGAAGGTCACAGTAACAGTATTTTACTACAGCAGCAGCACACACACTGTTTATTCCTTCTTGAAAACTCGTCAGTGTTTTGTTTTTGGCTGAATACTCATTTCAATCAGTGAGGTCATTTCTAGCTGTTACAGAGAACGTGTGAGTCTCGTGTGAGTTTCGGCAGAGTTATTTGTTCTGGAATTCTCTCTTCTGAGAAGCAGCGCGTTGCCATCATGTGTGGTGAAGGATGTGTTCTTGCACAAACCCAGCGCTCATGCAGCTGAGAGATTCTCTCTGACTGAACTTCCACAAAGTGACGCAACCGAGAAGAAAAGAAAACATTCCTTGCTGATTCTGTAGTGTAGGACACGGCTGTTTGAGCCCACCGCCTCCACGCTGCTGGATCCCTTCCCGAGGTGTGTTTTTAACCTCCCCAGTGAGCCAGCATCATCTGAAAGCCATGAACGCCCACTGTGAGTTTATCAGTTCTCCCAAATATCCAGCCCTCAACCCTCAGGAGTCCGAGCTTCACCCCTTTCACGTCACGTACCGCCTGTGTGGTTTTAGGTATTATCAGTTCTCAGCATGGCTTAACCTTTATCGCTGTACTTCTGCACTGCTTTATTGAGGCTTAATCAGAACTGCGGTAAAGTGGAACCATGCAGAACCCAGATGTCATCAGGTGTGGTTTCTGCATTACAAGTGGGTGGGTTTTTTATTTTCATTTCAAAGAATCTCCCTGCGTGGGACGTCCCAGAATTCAGGTATTATTTCTGGCATTGTGTAAAGAATAACATGTACAAAATAAAACAGCATGTGTGATGTTGGTATAGGATAATAATCAAGGACAGGGTGGTGTGATGAAAGCGAGTTACTCTTAAAAGCCCAAAGTTGATTATTTTCTTACAATAGATACGACTTTGTCTGTTGTCATTGCACAGTACAGGTACTCAGCAACAAGATCTACCAGAAGTGCAAATAGTAGCATTGTGCAGATTTACAAAGTGTAGACGGAATATGTAATATAAGCTGTATATTCAGATATATAAAGATAATCAACTACGAATCTTTCAGTGATATAGAGATATTACAGTATATACAGTGTAGAATAGAGCTGCAGGATGACTCCAGTGGTGTAACGGTGTAGTGTAGAGTTCAGTAGCAGGGTAATGGCTGTGGGGGAGATGCTGGCCCTGAGTCTGCTGCTTCTGGTGAGAAGGTTCCTGTGTCTCCTCCAGGATGGAAGAAGGTTGAACAGATTGTGACTGGGATGGGAGGAGTGCCTGATGATGATGATGCGTGCTCTACGCAGACATCTGCTCTGGTGAAGATGTTCACTGGCTGGGAGTTGGGCACCAGTGATGTGTTGGGCTATAACAGCATGTCCCCAAGTGTGTTATTCCTCTTATACTACAGCGGTTTGCCAAATTCAACTGTGTAAGAGTGTGTGTGTGTGTGTGAGAGAGATGAACGAGTGTTGAGAGGGAAACACACCCGTTGGCCAGTTGAGGCCCATTCAGGGGGACCATGTGCTCACACTCCGGCCTTGTTTACGCTCGCTGGGGAAAACACCAGCCCAGTTTCCAGGGGAGCTAATTTCACTATTTTACATGCACACACACACACACACACACACACACACACACACACATACACACACACACACACACACACACAGGCGCATATTTCAAATGACTCAATTTGTGTGGTCAATAGCTTCTCTTCTCTCACACTTTCTCCTTTTTGTTTTCCTTTCTTTTCTCTATCTATCTATCTATCTATCTATCTATCTATCTATCTATCTGTGTGTCTGTGTGTCTGTCTGTCTCTCTTTCTTCTGTCTATCTGTCTATTTGTCTGTCTGTCTGTCTGTCTATCCCTCTGCCTGTCTGTCAGATGGAGCAGTGTTCCTGCAGGATGGTGAATTCAGACTCAGCACTGATCCACTTCAATATTGTTTCCTTTCTTTTCTTTTCCTGACTCAGCTCTTCAGCCCAAACCCTGACTTTCTCTCTCTCTCTCTCTCTCTCTCTCTCACACACACACACACACACACATACACACACACACATTTCAGTGCAGAACAACACAACCGTTCCGAACTCTGCGGCTTCTCGCTGAAAGAGAAAAAGAAAATAAAAACCTGTGGTTGTTGTGACTCAGAGTTGCTGTGTTAAGAAGAGCGCAGTTTGGACACCAGAGACTTGGACAGATGTTTTGGCAGATGTGCACGTTTTTCACCACCACACATACAGGCCTGGTGAATCGAGGGTTGGGTTTTCTGTACAATATTTCAAAGATACACAAGTCAGAATTCCAACCATATACTTTCTTCAAGTCCACACACACACACACACACACACACACACACACACGCACACACATACACACAGAGTACGAGGGACAAAGATCAGGACATGAAGGCTAGGTGTGTTTTTCTGTTGCATTATCCATCCACCTTCACACTCGCCCATTCCGCCATGAAAAAAAGAGGACTTTAGATGTGTGTGTGTGTGTGTGTGTGTGTGTGTGTGTGTGTGTGATGGTTATAATCATCTTTAATAATCTTTTTGTTTTATGCATATTCATAATTCATTACTTTCTTTATGATGGCAAAAGTGGAGAGATGTTCCTATGCTGTTTATTCAATACTTAAAGATATTTTAAACTTTTTTTCAGATTTATTATGAAATATTATGAACTTTTATGATTTCCCTGTTCTCCTGCATGTCCAAATCTGCTGGCTATAATTTGCTCTTCAGCTGTAATTTTCTTCTTGTTTGCGTCATCATATACACAAAGACCCAATAATTACAATTTCAAACTCTTCATTTCCCAAACTGCTGCATTTACATTTATTGCTTTTGGAGATGATTTCATCCAAAGTGACCTACATGTGACTTAAAATCCAATCCTGAGCAGTCGAAGGTTACGAGTTGTGCTCAAAGAGCCAGCAGTTTCTCTCTGGGATTTGATCTCACAACCTACAAAATCCCAGGACTGCCGCTACTGCTAGCTTATTCCCCAGTCTTATCCTGTCTCGGGTTAGTGTGTAGGGTTTAGTGTGTATAGTTTAGTGTGTATGGTTTAGTGTGTATGGTATAGTGTGTAGGGTATAGTGTGTATAGTTTAGTGTGTAGGGTATAGTGT
>CM040975.1:31616882-31645606 GCA_022985145.1 Pangasius djambal | reverse complement strand
AGGGTATAGTGTGTAGGGTTTAGTGTGTAGAGTATAGTGTGTAGGGTTTAGTGTACAGGGTATAGTGTGTAGGGTATAGTGTACAGGGTATAGTGTACAGGGTATAGTGTGTAGGGTATAGTGTGTAGGGTTTAGTGTACAGGGTATAGTGTATAGGGTTTAGTGTGTAGAGTATAGTGTGTAGGGTTTAGTGTACAGGGTATAGTGTGTAGAGTTTAGTGTGTAGAGTATAGTGTGTAGGGTTTAGTGTACAGGGTTTAGTGTGTAGAGTATAGTGTGTAGAGTTTAGTGTGTAGAGTATAGTGTGTAGGGTTTAGTGTACAGGGTTTAGTGTGTAGAGTATAGTGTGTAGAGTTTAGTCTGTAGGCTTTATTGGTTTACAGAAGTTCCAGATGTTCAACTGGTGGGAGTTGAGAGTGTATCAGTTGATTAAATTCAGCACGGGGACGTATGGTGAATATTGTTTGAATCACTACGTAGTTTCTTGCAGAAGTATTCACCCCTGTTGAGCGTTTTGTACTGTTAGAAATGTGGAGCTGAAATGGACTGTACATCGTGCTGAACATTACCCTCTGGCCTCTTAGCTGATACTCTGATTAATGACCTAATTGGGGTTATGACTGTCATGAATCTGCTCAAAGTAGCCCATAATATTGAAGTGTGTGTATATAAAAGATGTAAAAGATGTTGTGACTGCAGAAATATTCACTCCCGGTGCTGTGAAACCTCTAAATTAGAGGCGAGCGTTCTGATTTATTTAGACTTTATACTGCAGACTGTGGACCAACACTAACCTCATTAGAACACAGTCATCGATTTAGCTTCACTAAAGCTTTAACCTGCTAATACCCAGATATATTAATGTGAGTAAACTGAACTTAAAGCTTAGCAATGCACTTCACTCACACACACACACACACACACACACACACACACACACACACACACACACACTCTCTGAGCTGCACTAGTGTGTTGTCGCTCGGTCAGTGGTGGTAAAGGTCAGCTGCTGATTGAAGCGGAGCACCTGTGGGGTCAAAGCACTTTCCTATTCAAAAGCTCGTCTGTGTATTGTGGTTGCTTTGAAGCCTGTGTGTTTGATGCACCTTTGGAAAAGTGTGTAAAGGTCTGCTTTCATATTTTATTGATGAATAGACTCAGAGCAAATGGCATTCCTTCTCAGCACAACAATTCTCACACACACACACACACACACACACACATTACAGCATTGTGCAGAAACTGCCTACCTGACCCACTTTTCCACACTATACCAGGTCCAGTGAAACCAGCGTAGGTGTGCATTGTCCTCAAGATTGATTTATTGTTTGTCTTTTTTTATTATATTGTGAGAAACTGGGTGGAGGTCATAAAGCTGTGCTAAAAAAAACAGAAAGATGGGGAAAGAATACTCTCAAAGAAATAGCACTTTAAATTGGCTTTCTGTCTACCTATCTATCTATCTATCTATCTATCTATCTATCTATCTGTCTGTTTCTCTTTCTTTCTGTCTATTTGTCTGTCTGTCTGTCTGTCTATCCCTCTGCCTGTCTGTCAGATGGAGCAGTGTTCCTGCAGGATGGTGAATTCAGACTCAGCACTGATCCACTTCAATATTGTTTCCTTTCTTTTCTTTTCCTGACTCAGCTCTTCAGCCCAAACCCTGACTTTCTCTCTCTCTCTCTCTCTCTCTTAAATAGGTATAGCTACCTTCTCAAATCACTGCGTTGCCTTAAATATGCTAACTCCTCCCCCAAATCCAGATACTACCTTAAATAGACTTATCTCCACCCCCATACCTTAAATAGCTTTAGCTTTTCCCCAAATCCTAAATACTTTTAGCTCCTCCCAAAATCAAGGTATCATCTTAAGACAGCTCATCTGCTAAACCTTAAACAGGCCTAACTCCTCCCCCAAACTGTAAATTACATTTATGGCATTTGGCAGACGCCCTTATCCAGAGCAACTTACATTTATCTCTTTTATACAACTGAGCAGTTGAGGGTCAAGGGCCCTGCTCAAGGGCCCAGCAGTGGCAGCTTGGCAGTGCTGGGGATTGAACTCATGACCTTCTAATCAGTAGCCCAACATCTTAACCACTGAGCTACCACTGCACTGTAAATAATCTTAGCTCCTCCCCCAACCCTTAAACAGAGTTAACCCCTCCCCCTTAAACAGGTCTAACTAATCCCCAAAACCTAAATAATCCTAGCTCTTCCCCAAAACCTGAAATAGGCTTTCCTCCACCTTCAGACCATAAATAATCTCTGCTCTTCCTCCAAACTAGGCCTAACTCCACCCCAAACTTTAAAAAGGCCTAGCTTCTCTCCTAAATCTTAAATAGGTCTAGCTGTGTTCCATCAGAGACCGCCGGCAAACATGGCGGACTAAAAGGAGACACCTTTGGCAAATCGGTCAAAAAACATTAGAGCCAGCAGAATATTTTAACGTTTCGCCGCAAAAATCCTCCCTGATCGCTGGTTTGGTCGGAGTCGCTCCACCCTCCATTCTGAACTACTTCTTGAAGACTGACCGCAACAAGACGGAGCAGAAGATAAAAGAAGGAACTTACAGACTGTCATACTGATCTCTGACTTGTATTTCAGGTTAAAATCATTGTCTCAAATTGTACATGTAACTGAAAATAAACTTTATTGATGAAAGAATAAGTGAGAGGATTAAAAGAAAAATGAAATAGGCCTGGATCCTCCCCCATATCTCTAAACATGCCTAGTTTCTTCCTCAAACCTTCCACAAAATAGGCTAAGCTCCTCCCCATCATCTAAAAAGGCCTTATATAGGCTTAGCCCATCTCCTAAACCCTAAATAATCCTGGATCCTCCCATGAACCTTAAATAAGCTAGCTCCTCCCCTAAATATTAGATAGATCTAGCCCTCTCCCGACTCTTAAATAGACCTAGCTCCTCCCCCAAATCAACTTATCACATCAAATAGGTCCTAGATCCTCTTAGTTTTTGAAATTGAGGCTTTTTCCATTATCTACCACAAGCTCCACCCTTCCTCTTTTGTGGTGCATGATGGGAGAAGACAGCACAAAAGTTTTTGGTCAAATATTTTTTACTAGTTTTCTATCTAATACCAGCCTCATGTGGGTCATGTAGGAGCTGTAATGGGTCAGAATGGATCCTGCGGTTGTATGTTGGCAATAAAGAGCGAAGTCGTGTGTGTTAAAGTGGTGTGGGGTGGTGAAGTAGCCCCACAGGATCACTGCATTAGAGAATAAACCACACACACACACACACACACACACACACACACACACACACACACACACACACACACACACACACACACAGTGTGGAGAATCCTAAAACAAGAAGGCGAATGTGGAATGTGATGATGACGGAATGCCCCCTCCAATGCTCCCATTACCACACACACATGAACAAGCGTCCTTCACACAGCGGCCTGTGGAGCAGAGGGTAAAAATAAGCGCATGTGAGGCTCCGTTGTTGCGAGGAGAGGCGAGACGGTGAAAGCCTGCAGTGTCGGAGCAAACCACAGACGGCCGGAACTAAATACCAGCCTAAAAAAAGACGGAGTGAAACGGGATGAGATGTGTGATGGGGTTTGTGCTCGTCTCGTCTCCCAGCGTTCCCTCTCATCAAGCAAAAACATTCCAAACCCACTGACATCGTCGTCTTGGAAAAAAAAAAATAGTGCCGATTTCACGGTGGAATGAAATAGTGCAGCTTGTCTCAGCTCTACTGCCAATTCACAAGCTGATCAGTCAGTCCAGCTGGAGATAACGTGGAAGAAGAAAAAGATATTGTTGCTATAGAAACAAACATGGCAGTCAGAACTGAAGATGTCCTGGAAATGTCGGAAAACTTAAAGTTGCAGCGTCATCTCTGACTTTTACACAGCGCTGACACTGGAGACTCCTTCCATAAACATTAAATACACATCTCCTTACAGAAGAGCTTCCCTGTGAATGAGACGTTACTAATAGAAACGTTAACATATTAGACTGATAGCGATATAATGATATTGAGAATAATGTGCTTTTGTTCACGTCGCAGTGGAGACACGTGTCAGGATGAGTTCCCCTCATCGGATCCTCATTGATTGACATTTGTGTCCGGCTAGAAAAAGACGGAAAATCAATAACGAGACTGGATTGACACACACTGAATTAGTTTAACATCCATGGAACAGTGTGTGTGTGTGTGTGTGTGTGTGTTTATTGTGCAACCAAATTGAGACATCTGTTGTTTTCTGAGATAAAGGTATAAGAAAAGTGATGAACATTTCTGAGTGTCAGTGTGAGGATTATGTGGTGGTGTGTGAGAAACTGAGATGTGAGTCAGCATTTACCCAAGTGTGTGTGTGTGTGTGTGTGTGTGTGTGTGTGTGAGGTGTGTTTGAGGTATGACACAGATCTGCCTTACAGTACTAGTGTTGGAAAAACACACACACACACACACACTCAGAAGAGGTGGTTTTGGTAAAATCAGTCCCGTATAAACGCCTCCAGGGATTTTTTTTGTTTCATTTTGTTGCCATGAAAACAACTTAAACCACTAGTTATATCCGTGACTGCCATTAAAATAATGGCACGTTAAAATGGAATTTGTGAATTTGTGTTTCTGGACAATATAAAGGCACAGCGAAGGTAGAAACCAGACCGAATTATCGGAAACATCATCAGCATTTCCCTCAGATGCGTTAGTAACGTTCCAATAAAAGACTTTGCACATTAATCACACTGTAAATAGACTTAGCACTGACTGCTAACCAGAATTTGTCCGCCATATTGAGAAAGAGTGGGCCGCACATGTGAAATTATCTTATAAAAAACGGTGACATGTGGCAAACAAACGGTCATGAGTGCACCGTTTTGTTGCCATGACGACAACTCATGCTACTATATTTATATCCATGGCTGCCATTAAAATGACGGTACTTTCAATGGAACTTGTGATTGTTTTTTTTAGGTTTTTGAACAATATAAAGGCACAGCGAGGGTAGAAACCAGACAGGAGTATACGGAATATCGACATTTCCCTCAGATGTGCTGGTAACTTTCCAATAAAAGATTTTCTACAACTATAATCATGCTGTAAATAGACTTAGCATCGACTGCTAACCAGAATTTCATAGGGTTTTTCACCATGTTGAGAAAGAGTGGGCCACGTGTGTGGAATTTTCTTATAAACATCTGAACGTAGCGTACGGTATAAATAATGTTGGAGTGAAGCTTTGGGATGTTTTTATCTACGCACAGAAGCTAGCAAGTGGTTGCTCCAGAATTAGCGATTAATGGGATGTCTGTGTGTTTAGACAAAAAGAAATAGTACAAATGTATTCTAACTGTGTGTATCAGATATATCTAACATTTTATTTACAGTTTTCATTAACATTCATATTTTTGTTTTGTAGTTCGTCTCTCTAGCTAATTTCAGGTGTCCTGAGAAGCAGCTAAAGTAACTAGCTAGCTTTTTTTGATATGATGGCTAAGCACTAGCAAGCAAAACATCTGACATAAACAGTGGTTTAGAAGTATTGATGCTTGTGGTGTGTGTGTGTGTGGTGAATATAGCGTGGTATGCATGAGTATGTGTGTGTTTCACATGTGTGTGTGTGTGTTGGTGATTTGGGTCAGCGTGTGGGTGGGTCTGTGTTCGTCTCTTATAAAGATGGCTGAAGTGACTCATGGTGTTTCTTGTATAGTTGCCGTTGTCATGGCAGAAATGGGGGACATTTGGAAAGTTTTAAGTTTTGTCTACTGGAAACAGGAGACTTTGTTCATCTGTACACTGAGTGAGAGTCGCTTTTACACACAGCTTATAAATTTAGAAGATTTATTTAAATGCCTTGTTATATTTTATTAAAATATACATAACAGCTTTTTTTTTTTTAAAGAATGTGCTTTTTGTGACAATGATATTGTGTCATGCGCTCTTACACTAAAAAAAATCTGTCTGCTCAATTTAAATATGTTTTTGGGTTTAATATATAATAAAATAATTTAAAATAAGCAGATTTTAATGAGTGAATTATAAAGAATTAAATCTGCGTTGCTGCATTGCCCAGTGTCATTCCTTCTCGTTATCATGCGACTGTTTTAATTTATGATGCTAATAATGTAGATGGTGGTTTTTTTTTTTTTTTAAAGTTGCCCCCTTCTTCTCTTTTTCTTGTCTCAGTGTAAGAAGGATGGCCATGATCCGAGTGAGCTGTCCCCCATGTCTCCCATGTCCCCCATGTCTCCGGTGCCCATGGACCAGCTCTTCTCCTGGCCTGGACCTAAAACCCTGCACCTGCACCGAACCTCCCAGGGCTTCGGCTTCACGCTGCGCCACTTCATCGTCTACCCACCTGAGTCTGCCGTACACTCCTCGTTTAAGGTTAGGGTTGGCACGCAGCACACACACACACACACACACACACACACACACACACACATGAAATGAAAAATGAAAAATGAAAAAAAAAATCTATCTATGTTTGTGAAGGAAGTGAAAAGAGAGAGCTCGCCTCCGATTCCATTCAACACTTTACTGACTGAATCGTCTTTAAATCTCACTCTGCTCTTCTCTCTTCCAGGATGAAGACAATGGAAGTCGAGGTGAGTTTCTACCCAGCCCGGTCCTCCATGCATGCTCTTTCTGTTTACACTGGCACAGGTTACAAAAGAGAGACAGAGAGAGACAGAGAGAAAGAGATAGAGAGAGACAGTGAGAGATTGTGAAACTGTGGTTTTGGCTGGTAGAGCTGATACTGAATTATTCACACATGAGGACTAGTCATGTTCCTTCTCCAGAACTGACAGACACAGAGGCCACACCTCCTTCACTGTGACTGACACAGAGGCCACGCCTCCTTCAATGAGACTGACTGACACAGAGGCCACGCCTCCTTCACTGTGATTGGCAGACACAGAGGCCACGACTCCTTCACTGAGACTGACAGACACAGAGGCCACGCCCCCTTCGATGTGATTGGCAGACACAGAGGCCACGCCTCCTTCACTGAGATTGGCAGACACAGAGGCCACGCCTCCTTCACTGAGACCTACAAATACAGAGGTCACGCCTCCTTCACTGAGATTGGCAGACACAGGGGCCACGCCTCCTTCACTGAGACTGACTTGTACAGAGGCCACACCTCTTTCTCCTTCTCTGAGACTGACAGACACAGAGGCCACGCCTCCTTCACTGAGACTGACAGAAACAGAGGCCACACCTTCTTAAATGAGACTGAGACTCAGAGGCCACGCCTCCTTCACTGAGACTAATAACCCTGTCAGTCAGAGCATGGTTTCCCATCTTTGATCGTGGGCTGCAGCACACTGTCGCCATGTTCATATCAGACCATCACATTCCTGAGTGAGTGTGTGTGTGTGTGTGTGTGTGTGTGTGTGTGTGTGTCTTGCATTCCACGGGTTCTGTGCAGCACAATCAGATGGCTGTGTGCTCCTCAGTGGCCCGTGTTTGACCCAGTTGCTCATCGAGGCAGTGGACTTTTCCGGAAAACTTGCAGCATGCTGTGCAGTGGGAGGTCGTGGGCGGTCACATTTCAGAATTATTGGCACCCTTTATGAAAATGAATAATATATGCAAGCTGTTGTGAGCTTAAACATTTGGTTAGTTTTACTGTGGGTTCAAACCCTGCGCAGGAAAAAGTATTGGCACCTTGACAATTAATATTTGGTGAAGCTCCATTCTGGAGAGAATAACAGCACTGAGTCACTTCCTGTATTGTCTAAAGCTGGCTGTACGATTTTCAGCCTGAATTTGCAGCCACAGACAAAAATCGCACATCATAAAAAACTTTTTGATTGTGGGTCCATGTAGAATGCTTAGTCTGATGTGCTCACAATATCAGCGTCTGATTTACTGCCACTGAGACCAAAAGACAGTCGATGACAGAGTTGTGTTAGTGTGAGAAACTTGTGATTAAAAGCTCAGCGTGTGAGCACTGCTACAATGCTTGTGTAAAATCCACCAATAGGAGGACGGCAAACTCACAGGACTGCTACAAATACAATAATGATGAGGGAGAAATGGAAATGAAACATACCAATGGACAGAAAAACCTCTGATTACTTCAAGCTCACTATGAAGAGTGTGTGTGTGTGTATGTGTGTGTGTGTTTAATGCGAGCCTGTTTTCTGCTTGAGCTGATTTCTGGATGATTGCTGATGTAAACAGAATGTAGTCGTTTTCTTTAATCACATGTCCATCGTTAGAGGATCTTCAGCATATAATCTGAGATGGAGAACACACTCTATCTGTCTGTTATAGGGTTCAGAACAGAGTTCATTGGGAACTTGTACAGTGTGATGAGTAATAATCTTAAAAGAGTGCTGAAATGAGTAAAACCAGCTTAACAGAGCACATGTGGTCACACTAGTAGAGGATCTTGGACTCGGCAAACAAAATTCCTGTTTTAGGTCACTACAAAGAAAGCTTTTCAAAAGATGGCGTTTGTGTCCTGCAACAAATTCACTGTTGATATGGGGGTCATTATTTTATTATAATAGTAATTCACAGCCAAGTGATAACCTCCTGACAGAGGCAACCAGGTTTCGGGCTGAAATATCCCGGTACTTAGTGGAACGACATCACGGTGCCATTTATCTTCTTTGCCTTCCTAACCCTCCAGTATGCCCATGGGTCCAAGTTCTGGTAAAACCTTTAACTGTTTAACTGAGACTTTCGTGACTTTCTGATTCTTCTTCTCTCTTTGTCTATCCTCTCGCCCTCTTTTGACATCTGTCTCTAGTCTGCCATTTCTCTATGTGCTAGATTGTTTGGCGGTTTGTCCCTCATTCCTCTTTCGTCCCATTCCAGCACAGCGTGACAGTGGCACCATGCCTGGCCTTCATCTGCAGCAGCCACAAATAACACGCACACACACACACACACACACACACACGTGTCGTGTCTTTGGAATGTTCTGAGCGTGCAGGCGGTGTGTGTTCAGTTTGTGTTTGTGTGTGTGTGTGTAAACATGGTGAAGTGAAAGTGTGTCTCACTTCACTTCACACCAGAACATTCCAGTCATGTCTATCGTTCTGCGCTGTGCTGTTTATCAGATGCACACACTCCGTGTTAGTGTTGATCAGTGTGATCAGCGTGGACTTCTCGCTGTTTCCTCACACAATTACAAAGCAAACATCTGAGTCCCAGGAACACCACAGTCCAGAATCTTTAATCCAAGAAATTTACTCCGAGGATTTAAGCCCACCTTCATTAACCCAAGAATTAAAGCCTGAGAAATTCAGCCCAAATCTCTGAATTTTAACCCAGCAAATTTACTCAAAGAATGTACGCCCACCTTCATCAACCCAAGAATTAAAGCCCAATAAATTTAGCCCAAGATTTAAACCCATAATATTTTGCCATAGAATTAAACCCAGGAACCTTTCCCCAAGAATTAAAGTACATGAAGCTTAGCCCACTAATTAAAGCCTGAGAACTTCAACCCAAACATTTATGCCTAGGAACATTACCCCAAGAATTAAAGCCCAGGAAATTTAGCACACAAGTTTAGGGCCATGAACTTTACCTGACAAACATTAGGCCAAGAACTAAAGCTCAAGGTTTTAAACCCAGGAATTTTAACCCAACATTTAGCCCAGGAGATTCAGCCCAAACATGTAGGTTCAGGAAATTTAGCCCAGGAAGTAATACGGTCTCTAACTCTATCCAAGACACACAAAGTCTTAGAATAGCCCAAGAACTTCAGGTGGGGAAAACAAGCCTTTATCTCAGAAGTATTTTGAATTAAAAAGGACTAACCCCTGCTGTATACTGAGTTATTACACTCCTCTGTGTGCTGTAAGTTTTCATCCCTACTTCTCTGAACACACTGTACTGGATTTATTTCAGCGAAGAGTGGAGTCTTGCTCAAAATGTATTTTTAATAATTGAAGGAATAAAAATAGGTGCATGACTGATGTGCGGTGGTGATTGGCAGCAAACACACACACACACACACACACACACACACACACACACACACACACACACACAGAGTTGCATAAGCACCAATCAGATGTGTTGATTGACTGGTTGAAGTGTGTATTTACAGCACAGCTTTACCCTGAATAATGAATGAGAGAGTGCTATATTGAGTTTGATAGAAGAATATGAATAGCTGCTGTAAGAACTGTTGGAGAGCAAGTGTGTGTGTGTGTGTGTGTGTGTGTGTGTGTGTGTGTGTATGTGTGTGTATGTGTACTAAAACCCTTAATGTCCTGCAGTTTTATAGCTCCTTGGGTCTCTGTGACCCTCAGTCGGTGTAGAACTGATATAAATCAACAGCACTGTTCAATTAAACACTCAACACACACACACACACACACACACACACACACACACACACACACACAATAAGGAACTGTTTTCCTCAATACTGCATCTTCTCAAAGTCCACTCACTGTATCGCTTGTCTGCCTCTTTGGATTGTATTCCTCTCATTTGTGGTTGTTTATTTATTCATTAATTGGAGTACTGGGAACTGAATTGCAGGCCACCGTGCCAGAGTACTGAAGAGCCACAAATAAAAGATAAAAGATGGAAACATAAACAGGAACAAATGAAACGCACTCAGAGTAAGCATGAGATGTTTATATAGTCTTATTTAAACCGTTCTGTTTTGGAGAAGAAGGTGGGGATGATGGTGAGGGGAGTGTTGGGCAGGAAAATTATAATGCTGATGATGAGTGCGATGAGGAAGGGGTGTTGGGCAGGAGGATGGTGATGATGATGAAGAAGAAGAAGATGGTGATGGTGATGAGGATGAAGATGATGGTGGTGGTGATGAAGATGGTGGTGATGATGATGAAAATGAAGATGTGGTGATGGTGGAGATGACGATGACGAAGATGGTGATGTTGGTGATGAAGATGGTGGTGGAGATGATGAAGATGGTGGTGATGATGGTGATGGTGGTTTAGATGAAGAAGATGGTGGAGATGATGATGTGGTGATGAAAATGAAGATGTGGTGATGGTGGAGATGATGATTATGATGATGATGATGTGGTGATGGTGGAGATGATGATGATGATGATGATGATGATGATGAAAATGAAGATGTGGTGATGGTGGAGATGATGATGTGATGGTGGAGATGATGATTATGATGATGATGATGTGGTGATGGTGGAGATGATGATGATGATGATGATGATGGGGTGATGGTGGAGATGATGATGATGTGGTCATGGTGGAGATGAAGATGATGATGATGATGTGGTGATGGTGGAGATAACGATGATGAAGATGAAGATGATGATGTTAAGAAAATGCCTAATATTAATTGGTCTGATGTTTCTGTTTAAATATGAAGCTCTACTTTCTTTGCTCTGTGGTTGTTTGGGCAGTGTCCCGGTGGATGATTGTTTGACCGGACTTTCATTGGACAGAGCGATACACTGGAATTCCTCATGATCCTTAACGACCCTGTTAAACCCAAAAGTCCGAATCCTTTACCCCGCCCTGAGTCTGCTCTCACCATTACTGCATGGCTCATACACTCACACACACATTCCAGCCCTCACATCCCTCCAGGGATCGTCAGGAATCAGGGCGGAATCACAGGCATGTAAAGGCTGGTGATTTCAGCACCAGCTCGCGTGTGCTGCGTTCTTTTTGATGCGACTGATGATCGGTGTTCCTCGCAGTTCCTTCACACGAATGCCAATCTTTCATATATTTACTCTTGGCGTCATTACGGATTTTATGAGACCTATTGCTTTAAAAAGTGAAAGAAGCTCATTGGATGTGGCAGGGACTGGTGGTTACCAGGCAACTAGCTGGATGTGAACAGTACAGCCAGGTTTATGAGATGAACCCTGGCTTTGGAAGGTTTAAACCACATGACCTCCCCAGTAATAAAGTCTTTCTCACTGAGCATTGGATCATTTCAGAAAATGTCACCATCTCTTCTCAATTTGTTTTAAAAAAGAAAGAAAACTAGAGAGATGATGGGTAAAACAAAGAGGGAGGAGCAAGAATTCAATGTGAGAAGAATTGAGAGAGAGAGCAAGATAGAGAGAGAGAGAATTCATCTGTGTTGTGTAATTGTCTGGCTGCTGAAGAATATGGGCGTCCTCCCAGTCCCTGCAGAATAACATAATCCAGCGCTAAGAGCTAACAGGAGGACCAAACCCAACATAGCTCAACCAGCTGTGCTAAGCAGAGATCTGTGTGTGTGAGAGAGAGAGAGAGAGAGAGAGAGAGAGAGAGAGAAAGAGAGCAGAGAGAAAGCCAGAGTCCATCCAGATCATCCGTGTGCTGACGTCACACTATAACACATTTAACCAAGATGGATGATGAGTCTCCCCGTCTGACACTCCTGCAGTCTGAAAGCGATGGAGTGAGGAGGGTTTTTATTTTTTTTTTCTGGGTTAAGACTTTAGTCAACTCTGGGTTTGATGTCAGTGCTGCAGTTTGAGGTTGAGGAACCAGAGCTGCAGGTTAAAGTTAAGAAATTAAAGTTGCACTGTGAGGTTGAGGAACCAGAGCTAAAGTTTCAGTTCAGTTCAATTTTATTTATATAGCGTGTTCGACAATGGACATGTGGACAATGGACAGCAGCTTTACAGAAATACATAAATTCTGGATATAAATTTTATAAATTTATCCCTAATGATACAGACAGAGGTGACAGTGGCAAGGAAAAACTCCCTGAGAAGACATGAGGGAGAAATCTTGAGAGGAACCAGACTCAAAAGGGAACCAGGGAACCAGTTTGAGGTTGAAGAAACAGAGGTGCAGTGTGAGGTTGAGGAACCAGATTAAGGTTAAGGAACCAGACCTGCAGGATGAGGTTGAGGAACCAGACCTGCAGGATGAGGTTGAGGAACCAGAGCTGCAGCTTGAGGTTGAGGAACCAGAGCTGCAGCTTGAGGCTGAGGAACCAGAGCTGCACATTGAGGTCGAGGAACCAGACCTGCAGGTTGACATTGAGGAACCAGAGCTGCAGGTTGAGGTTGAGGTTGAGGAACCAGACCTGCAGGTTGACACTGAGGAACCAGAGCTGCAGGTTGAGGTTGAGGAACCAGAGCTACGGCTTGAGGTTGAGGAACCAGATCTGCAGCTTGAGGTTGAGGAACCAGAACTGCATTTTAAAGTTAAAATTAAAGTTACGTTAAGAAATTGCAGGTTGAGGAATCAGAGCTGCAACTTGAGGTTGAGGAACCAGAGCTGCAGGTTGAGGTTGAGGAACCAGAGCTGCAGCTTGAGGTTGAGAAACCAGAACTGCAGCTTGAGGTTGAGGAGCCAGAGCTGCAACTTTATATTCAGAACTCAGAGCTATACTTTATGGTTGAGGAATCAGAGCTGCAGTTTGAGGTAGAGGTTTTAAAACATCAGAACTGCAGTTGAAGTTTATGGAAACGAAGCTGCTGCTTGAGAAATTGAATGAAAAAGTCTTCAAAACTACTATGTAGTAGAGGAATGAAACTTTCACAGACAATACGAGAATAACGTTTTGCATTCCACTATTACTACTTTCATTAAAATGTCTCCCAGTTTGTTAAAGAATTAAATGTGCATTCATTCAAACTGATTTCCATTTCTGTTTCTGTTTTTGCTTGTCAGATGCTTTTATCTAAACCTCTTATCCGAGTGTAAGTCTGAGCAGTTGAGGGTTAAGGATCCTGACATGATCCATCACGGGCTCTCTGGCAGTCCTTGGATTTCAAGTCATGACATTCCAGTCACTTTAGACAACCCGAGTGCGAGCAAATAACCGACACACAAGAGCTTTTACTGAGCTTCTGCAAGTGCAGTAAGAACTGTCATTACGTTATTCAATTAAATTATAACCCGGTTACTAATTCCATTTTCCTCAGTCCCTAAATGGGAATCGTATAAAAGCTTTTTATAGATATTTAAAATATTTATTTATTTGTTTGTTGTTTATTTGTTTGTGAAGACATTTGACTATAGTATCAATATGATGACATTTAATCCATTTTGGTCCTCACAAAGCTCCAAATACATTGCCACACACACACACACACACACACACACACACACACAGGTTGTGTGTAAGAATGTGTCACCCCGCCCTCTGCTGGTGTCTTTATATAAAAGTGGGAAAACGGCCCGTTTCAGCAGTAAAATGAAAACAAGCTTGTTGTCATAAAGCATCAGTGGGAAAAGGAACTACCAAAACTCCACCCTTTGGAAAATAGTGATGTTATAAGACTGGAATTCGGTTGTAATGTGATGTAGAAGTGTGTTATTGAGCCCAAGCTGAAATCCACTGCATGTGTGTGTGAGAGAGAGATGGCATGATATATGAGATGTTCTGACTGAGACTTACAGAACAGTGTGAGGTGTGATCACACTGCGTCTTTCCCTTCTCCACCTCCTTATACATCCTGCTCAGCAGCACCACTCCATCAGATAAATCGCTCATCAGAGACTGAAACTGCTCTTGATGGTCTGTGTGAGTCAATAATAATCCAGTTCACCCGTACATACATTTGATAGAGTGGAGGTGAGTATGTCTGAGGTCTTGCTCTAAGAAGCCTTTAAATCTTTTCCACTGAGATGATGCTATTATGGTTAACCAATCTTACCACGCATTTTATATGCTACGCACACAGTATGAGTTTAAGCAAAAATACATATTCTTTAACAGACATATTTCTCAGCAGGAGTGACCGTGGTGTCAGTCGTATTTCTCAAGCTTGTGATCTCGTGTTTAAAAAATTAACAGCAGCTGTTAAGTTGTTAAGCTGTTAGTTGACAAAGTAAATAAAAAAAAAAAATTCAAAATAGTTGGCAACAAATTTTATTCTCAAATCCATTACCTCATGAGAACATAAACTTTTTTTTTTTTAAAGCGCTGTGTGATTTAATTTTAATTTATAGAATTTTTAAGTCGTCAAGTTGGCATCCTGCTATTGGTTCACATCAGAGGAGTCCCTGGCTCCCTCATTCCCTGATTTCCTGATTTCCAGATTCCTGGCATTGAAAACTAAGACTCAACCCCAAAGCTTCCAATTCCACACACTAAGTGATGGGCACCAAATGATTTATTATAGGTACCAAGTGATTCATTATGGGCACCAAATGATTCATCATGGGCACCAAATGATTCATTATGGGTACCAGATGATTCCTCATGGGCACCAAATGATTCATTATGGGCACCAAATGATTCATCATGGGCACCAAATGATTCATTATGGGCACCAAATGATTCATCATGGGCACCAAATGATTCATCATGGGCACCAAATGATTCATTATGGGTACCAGATGATTCCTCATGGGCACCAAGTGAATTGCCATGGGCTCCAAAAGATGCATTATGCGCAACAAATGATTCCTCACGGGCTCCAAGTGTAAAATCATGTGAGTCATCATGGGCAATGTGTGAGTCATTATTGGAGCCGTGTGAACCACATGATTCATTATGGGCGCCAAATGATTCCTCATGCGCACCAAGTGATTTGTTATGGGCACCATGGCCAAGGAGCATTTAAACGGAAAATAGATTGTTCTAGAAATGTCACTAACCATCTCAATCAAGTGACTGATCATGGTATGCCCTGCGACTGATTATGGGCATCGAATGATTCATCTTCCCAGCAAATGATTCATCATTGGCAGCAGCTGATTTATCATTGGCAGCGAGTCAGTTCCACGCACTGAAAATGATTTGCCTCTTAAACATGGCAAGCATAATGCATTTAGCATCTTGAATATTTCAATTTCAATTAACTTACATCCTTAAAGAGGCTGTGGTCATTCATAGGGGACTGGTTAAGTTCGAATGGCTGTTTCCCTGGAACCGTATATCTGATCGAGCTGAAATTTGGTATGCTAAATTGTTGTGCTAATCTGAATGTGACGAATTTGGCAAGAACTAGCCATCGGGAGTGCTATTTGCCAAGTGTGCTTGGACGCTGCAGATTGCCTCTTGTTGTAATATTTGTTTTTGCCTTTGCTTACGTACCACGATACAGCAATAACAAAAATGGGTTTGCTCCTAAAGAAAATATTTGTAGGAATTGAAATGTTAATTGCACAGCATTGCATCAAACTATAAGATATAATGATTGATTACACTGTGGAGAGCATATGGTGTGTGGGTGTGTGTTTGTGTGTGTGTGGATGTGTTTGTAGGTCATGTTTTTGCTTAGCCATCATATTTTCTCCCTGTAAACTTCTCTATGCTGATATTTGCCATACACACATCTGCTGTTTTTTAAAGCTAGCTTGTGAAAAACTGAATCTGGGAATCTCCAAAGCTGCTTTGAGACAGAAATTTTTATTAAAAACACTGATCTGAGATGAACTGATCCATCGTCATTTGATTTTTATTTTTAAACAAAAACATTGCATTAGTGTTTGATACCTGATTCAATAAAACTTTTTATTTTTAGGACTTTTATGTCCAGTGACTACAGAATAACATTTTGTCTTTTGTCTTTTTCTTGCTCAGGGAGACCACGGTGTCGTCTTGAGCCGATGGACACTATCTTTGTGAAGCAGGTGAAGGAGGGAGGCTCCGCCCACGAAGCTGGACTGTGCACAGGTAGCGTGGCCATGATTTCTCTCCAGTAACCCTCTGCCGTAATGATACATTAGTCATTATGGTTACTAGATAACTGATTATGAGCACCAATTGATTGATTGATTTTGGATGGCAAAAGGTTGTTTATGGGCCCCAAGAGGTTTTTCCTGGGCCTCAGATTAATGATTGAAAGTGCCATTTTTAAGTAAATCATTATGGGCAATAAGTGAGTCATTGCAGGCAATAAGTGAGTCATTCCAGGCAATAAGTGAGTCATTCCAGGCAATAAGTGAGTCATTGCAGGCAATAAGTGAGTCATTGCAGGCAATAAGTGAGTCATTGCAGGCAATAAGTGAGTCATTGCAGGCAATAAGTGAGTCATTGCAGGCAATAAGTGAGTCATTCTGGGCACCAAGTTAACCAGGTGATTAATTATAGGCAGCAAATGATTCATCCTGGGCAGTAAGTGATTTGCCGTTGGTACTAACTGAAGCAAGTGATTCATTATGGGCACTGGGTGATTCATCGTGGGTACAAAGTGAGTCTTTATGAGCAGCAAGTGAATCGAGTAATTCATTATGGGCATCAAGTAATACATGATAGACAATAGGTAAGTCATCATGGGCAGTAAATGAGTTATTGAGTAAATTAGGGGCACCAAGTGATTCATCATGGACACAATGTTATTCATCATGGGCACAAAATGATCCGTCATGTGTACAGAGTGATTCGTTATAGGCATTAAATAATTCGTTATGGGCGCTGTGTGATTTATCGTGGCAGCAAATGATTTATCATGGGCACCAAGTGACACATCATTGCAATAAGCAAGTCAATAGGCAGTACGTGGTTCACTGTTGGCAGCAAATGAGCCAATGATTTTTTTATGGCCGCCAGGTGATTCCTTTTGGGCACTAAGTGACACATCATGGGCATTAAGTGAGTCATTTTGGGCACTAAATGATTCATCATGGGTAACAAGTGATTCCTTATGGCTACAAAGTTGGTCATATTGGGCACAAAGTCAATCAAATTATTCATTGTGGGCACCAAATGATTCGTCATATGGCAATATGGGCATCAAATAATTCATTACAGGCACTGTGTGACTGATCACAGGCCAAGTGAGTCATCATAAGTGAGTCATCATGGGAAATAAGTGACTCATTATTAATCATCTTGGGCACCAAATGATTCACTATAGGCAAAAACTAATTGTGTATGAAAAATTATGGTTTGTATAATGTGAAATCTGTATGATAAATATAAATGCTAAAATTGTCAGGTTATATTTTTATAGGAAGTCTCACACCTATTTAAGGAGTTAAAGTACTGCTGGTGTTTTTGTGTGTTTTCGGTTCTCAGGTGATCGTATAGTGAAGGTGAACGGCGAGAGCATCATCGGCAAAACGTATTCACAAGTCATCGCTCTCATACAGAACAGGTAAAGCACCATCTTTCTTTCTTTCTTTCTTTCTTGCTTTCTTTCCTTCCTCCCTCTCTCTTTCTCCACTCCCTCTATCCCTGTTTCTTATTTTTTGTGGAGGTGGGGGATTTGTTTTGAATGAATCACTTGTTTTTCAGACATCAATTCTGATCTCCAGTGAAATGGAAAGCGTGGCCTCTTTAGCCTAACCTTATCTCGGCTTCATTTCCTCTGAGCATTTCTTCATCCCATTTAGAGTTTCAGATGAAATTCCTCTCAGCACTTTACCGTGTGTGTGTGTGTGTGTGTGTGTGTGCGTGCGGGTGGGTGGTTTATGTGTTCTTCAGCACAAACTGCTGTACATGTTGTGAGTTATATGGATTCTTAGTAAAAGATGGTTGTGTTTCTGTTCCCTGCTTGCAGTGACACGTCTCTAGAGCTCTGTGTGATGCCTAAAGATGAAGACATTTTGCAGTTGGTGGGTTCCTTGTAAATTTCTCTCTCTCTCTCTCTCTCTCTCATGCACACACACACACACACACACAATAACATCCACACACTCTCAGACACAATGGTGTGTATGTACAGCTTGCTTTATCCTGCATTAGAGCAGCCATTCTAGCTCTTGCTGATCTTTTTTCTCCTCTTCTCTCTCACTGCTTCCTTTCTTTTCTGCCTTCCATCTCTTGGCCCACAGTTCTCCCGGGACATCACAGCTCTGGTAAGCGGGATTTCAGCTCCTCATCTGTTACATGTGCTTTTCTCTTACACTTTTCTCAGAATGTGTGTCTTTTTGTCTGCCGTCTTTACATCCACATCCATGTCTTCTATTCTGAATAAAGCAGCTCTCTGTCTACATTATAGCTCTTCCTAACACTTACAGGAACTGTTCTCTCTCTCTTCTCTAAGATTTATGGATGGAGAGTGAGAGGGATTGAACCAGAGAAATAAAAAGAGGGATATGAACAGAGGGAGAGATAGAGGGAAAGATACAGGGGGGAGATTATTTGATTATTTACATATTAAGCCAGAATTGTTCTACATGTTTTATGGTTAATAATAGTTTTATTAGCTAGTAAGTGCTTTAGTAATGTTGCTAATACATACAGAGAGAGAGAGAGAGAGAGTGGGGAGGGAGAAAGAGAGAGAGAGAGAGAGAGAGAGAGAGGGGAAGGTATTCTGAGGTAATTTGACGCTTCAGGTTAATTTGCCATGGCAAAAGTCCAACACATAACTCACTCGCTTTCACTTCTGCCCAAGCGAGCGTTTCATACACACTTTCGGAGACGACACGGCTTTAGACCGACGATACACTTACCGACGAACTCAACGCCCTGCTACAGTAGGACATTACTCTTCTAATACACACAGAGACTCGGGAGCAGAATGGATTGTAGCTCATTATTTTCGCTAGAGCGATGAGTGTTATGGCGGTAGTAGTGTTTACTTTGGCTGGTGGAAGCTTCCTCGTACGTGTGTGCTTCTAATTCACCATCGGGTGTGTAAGTATTAGCCTCAGAATTACTCCAAAGTGTCGCTGGATTTTGTTTTGTCCCTCACTTCTTGTTGTATGCTTCTGTCATGTTTAAAGCTCTCAGAGTGGTAAGTTCAGGGTGGTAACAGTAATGCTGCTTCATTATTGTAATAGGGTGGTAACAGCAATGCTGCTTCATTCATGCCGTCATTGATTATTTTTGTATAACAGCATGACACACGGTGTTTTATTCCTTACTTAATTAACAAGCATGTAAGTATTTAAGTACTTGTTTCATCATTTTTAGGCCTATTCCAAAGATGCATATCTCAAAGGGAATGAAGCATACAGTGGAAATGCACAGAACATCCCAGAACCTCCTCCTGTCTGCTACCCACGGATAGAGCCTAAGACATCAGGGATGACACACACTGATGAGCCTTCTGCTCCCTCAGGAGCTCATGGAGTGTTGTCCCCGGGGGCGGAGCCAAGCTCTGATGTGGGCTATTGTGTGGAAGTCCCTATTACACAATTGTCTCCATCTCCTCCTCACTCGCATGTCTCCAAACTCCAGACTGTTGCATGTGTATATGATGAAAGTGTGCGGGTGGCAGCGGCAGAGGTTTCAGATTCCCTGGAATGTTCTTCTCACCCGTATGACACAAACTCTAACCACAGGTTGCAGGAGACAAAAAACCTACCGCTTTGTACCTCATCCCTAGAAAACCTTTCCTCAGTCCGCCCGAGATCCCAAACCACGCCTTGTTCTTCTTCTGCTAGAGGGACACAGTTGCACTACACACCGAAAAGACCGTCAGAATCACCGGGATTCTCCACACACTTTCCTATACACACTCCTTTTCACCCTGACTCCACATCTACGCCATCCAGTAGACATGCCATGAGCCCATTCACACCTTCTCCTCCAGCTGTTGCATCATCTCCCTGCTCCCCAATGCATCAGAACATTGACTGGAGGAATTACACCACCTACAAGGAGTACATTGACAACAAGCGCCTCTATACCTACGGTAGCAGGACCATCCAGGAAAGACTGGACAGCCTGCGGGCGGCAAGCCAAGCTAGTAAAGTAAACACGAGTACAGAGGGCATGAATGGATCCCAGCCAAGGCAGAGGAGCACATGTCACGAGCGAGGTCCTGCAAACTCTGGGGCCCAATCTCTATGCAGTGTGTCTCAGGAAAGACTGGAAGTAAAGGAACGAGCAACGTCAAGGGATTGGCATCGAAGCGCATCACAGGATGCACTTCCTTCATCCACAAAGAGCACATACAAACCTCGGGCAAGATCTTGCGACTACCTGGGCAGACAGGCTGAGAGCAGGGTGTCGTTGATGGACAGAAGAGTTTATGGAAGGACAGAGACGGAGGAGAAGGCACTTACTTGCACTGGAGAGGAGACTAGAGGCTGCAGGCAGTCACTCTCGTTAGGCAAAGTGCCACAGACTCAAAGGACCACGGTGGGTGGATATGGCAGTTTCCCAGGACTAAATGCTAAAAGTAAAGTTACAGATCCGATTCTGAGCTCCAGAGTGGAGAGTCTGGGCAACACTGCTGCTTCTACGACACGGCTCCCCATTCAGACCTCGGTATTGGACGACTCCTACGTAGCCAAGGCTCTGGCTTCCTTAAACACGGGTGTCACCACAGCTTCAGTGACCACGAAAAACCAAAGAACCGCCCACGTGCCAAATCACATGTCTCTCGGACGGCAAACTGAGAGCCATCGAGAGCCCATTGGTTCCATTCCTTGCCCCGACCACTCCAAAGGTCAAAGGACACAGCAGGATGGGTCTTCAGTAGCCACTAATGGCTCAATTGTGGAAGGTCTCGAAGGTGCAGAGGCCACAGTGGTGGTGGTGAGGAGGGAGAAAACAAAAAAATTAGGTCCTTTACCTCTCAGACACCCGTCCTACATACAGGCTGTGAATGATGGAGAAGATAGAGTGGAGAAACTCACAAAGACGCCAAAGTGCTGGAGGTCCAACGATGCTGTGCAAGACGGGTACAAACAATTGCTCGGAGAGGAATACAAACCCTCAGGATCCGGCCAACTGCATGAGTCACTCGACTCTATCCCCTTCATTGGTAAGCCTTAATTTAACATAATAATAGTTATGACTGACCAGATTGTATCAGCAATACTGTAATGGGTGATAATGGTTATGCTTACTACTAGACAATGATAGATATTTTCTTGAATGGATTTTGTAATGTTTCATTTGATCTATTACTGTTTTTTTTTTATTTAAAAAGGCACAAGACTCAGTGGATTAGGCACTGATTATCAGCACAGTGCAATTGTAAGGTTAGGTTTTACACTTAGTCATGGCTTATTTTCGGATGATTACCTCCAGTCAAGTTCCTTATTTCAGTGGTTCTCATCCCTGCAACTCCCCAGAAATTTCACAGTGTATACAAAGATGTCCAAAGATATTTTTGTGCAAAGATTACATAATAGATTTTTCCTTTCCTTTTCACCACCAGTTCATGGCTTTCTAAAATACCATGATACTGTAAAACTGTGATATTTATACTCTAGGATATCATACCAAGAAAATTTCACCTCTTATGATTCCACTTTGGAACTGGGCTGCTAGGTGTTACCCTACTCTAGCTTTCTGATCTTAAGTTGTATTTGATGGTGTTATTACGAGGATGGGAATGTTTATATGCTCATCTGGCCATTTAACCCTATTTTTATGACCTGGTAGTAAATGGGGTATTTGTATAGTTACCACTGTAAAAAAAAACATCTGCTATTAGAGATACTTACATGCTACCGGCACCCCAAGTGTAGTCTGTGTGTGTGTGTGTGTGTGTGTGGGTGGGTGTGTAAGATACTTATGAAGCATTTGGAGCATGCTTTGCATTTGTGTGACTGTTGAGACAGGGAAATGAAGTGATCAGATTCCATTTTCCATTACAGAACTGAGCTGCATGTAAATTATACTGAAGACTATAGCATGGCATGTTCAGTGTTATTTCAGCGCAAACAGCATTTCAGTCATATCGAGCATGGCAGGTTTATTGAACAGCCATTGAACAGTGATAACAAATGATGTTATGGTGTATTGGGATGTAGAACAGATCATATGGCAGTATCAAGAGGGTAAAACGTTGCCCGGGACTGCTGGGAAAGAGGATCCTGTTATTACTTTTACATATTAAAGCTCTTAGCTAAAGTTCTTGTGCTTTTAAAACTGAAACCTGAGATCAGCAGGTCATGTGTTAGGCATTACAAAACAGCAGCACATTCCAGGAAATGTTGGAGTGGATTTCGTAATGCAGAGTGTGGTTAAGGTATGAAAAAAATGTAGCTGCCTGTGCAAACACATAGTGGGAACCTTATATATCAGCACTTCCCTTCTCATGCATACCAATGCCAAGATTCACCATCGCACACCAACATTCTCCATTAAACCCCAACACTACTGGCCCTTCAGTTTCTTTACTAGGAGACGAAACTAGACAAAAATGTGACGATGAGATGTCTGAATGTTACACGCAATTGCAAGACTGAGATGTTGGAAGCAAGTTGAATCAGATTTATTTGGAATATTCCAGTAATCGTGGTCAATTTTGCACCAAGGAGGCTCTAAAACACTAAAAAACATGGTGACATAATCCTTAATTACAACAAACCAGAAAAATCTAGTTAAAATAGGGGGGAAAAATGCATGACTATGAGGAACAAACAACTTCAATGAGGAAGCATGCGACAGAGAGAAACAATCACCAGTGAGTGAGACAGGGTTATGAAGAATAGGAAGCTCTGATCATACTCTGACTGGGATATAAAAGCCGGGGAGCAGTTGAAACAAATCAGCATAAAGAGTGCTGGTTAATGAGAACAGGAAGCTGTGGCTATTATAATGAGCGCTAAAAGGATGTAGAGCGTGCTGGGTCAACTGGGACAGAATCAGTGTGGACATGACAACCAGCGACTCTTCTGATGACGCCTTATGATAGGGCGGCATTGTATGAAGATATAATATCCATATTGTGATGAAATATGCCACGATATACCTTACTGAGATATCCGGGGTATCGTGATATCATTTCTAACTTTCTTCTATGGCTTTTTTTTTAAATAATGACAACATTGTTTGCTTTTTTTTTTTTACTGATTCTTTAAATGAGTTGCTTTATTTTGTTATTCTGTTTTAGTAGACATTAAATAAAAGCGTCCACATTCAAGTGATGTTCGGTTTTATCGGCAGGTTGTTAGCAAAGCGATCCATCCTGTTTTACAGAAACGTCTTCAAGTAGCGTGAAATGATACTTTTGTCACGTCGCCCATTCCTGCTTTATGTCAGTGGTCTTCAGCTGGTGGACCGCTAACCCCGCAAAAGTATTTCAGCTGACTGAGTCCACAGTTACTGTAGCAAAAATCATCCACAGTTCAGCAACTCTGTTTTTTCCTAAACACCACCCAGGGCAGCTTTTGTATCTGAGCATCTGCTGTGCTTTATCCAATCACACACATTCACGCAAATTATGTAGCGGAAGGCTGCCCTTCTGATCAGAGACACGGGAGCTACGGGACTGGAAACTGGATTTCCAGACGCTCGTAGATTTTTAGCATTTCATTTAAAAATGACACAGCTTGTTTAAAAAGAGCTGGCAAAAGTTTGAAAGACGACTGGAAGGAGAACTGTGTGTTTACTCGCCGTGTCTTGTTCAAAACAGACGCTCCATCTGTTCAGCGTCAGAAGTGGGAATGTGAAATAAAACATAATATCTGAAATTAGCTTTATTTATATCTATAAACGAATCGCCACGCATTAAAGGTAACAATTCAGGTGTGGTATTCGCTTAGCCAAGCAAGAAGTTGTATGTAACAGGACCTTCACAAAGTTTAAGCAAATTCCTGCATGACCTCAAAGAAGCATATGTTCTACACTTTCAGCAGTGTTTTTAAGCAAACAAAAACACGCTTTGGTGTTTTTTTTAAGTAAGAAATAATGTAGAAATGACTCTCCAGACTAACACAGAGCATCGAGAGTACTGAAGTGCATCTTTAAATGTTTACTCTGCACCTGCTTTTGGTATTTGTCATTGCAGCAGTCACACTTCATTGGTTAAGGGTGTGAGGTGAACGATATTGCGACTGATAATACATGCAGCTCTTAGCTCTACAATCAAAGACCGAGATTTCCATTTTTCCACTCTGACGATATGGAAGTGCGATAACCCGCGGGGCCGGTTAGGACTCGAGCGTACATGTTCACCTGTCTGTCTGGCGCCAAACACGATGACTCCATCGCTTACATGCTTCTCTAATCCAAACACAGGAATTAATCACTTCCTCTTCACTAGATGCACCCCGTTAATTAGGGCCAAAACAAAAAGTCTTCCTTTTCTAGCAGAGTAACCACAAGCACAAGCTCGATGATGTAGCGTTTTTTTTTTTTTTTTAGCAAAAAAAAGATTTCTTAGTAATGTTAATTATGTTTCACTAAATATCTGTGAGATTTTTTTTAAACCAAAATATTTCTTAATAGTAAAATATATATATAGAATTGAAGTAATTTGAGTTATCTTTCTCTACTGTTAAATTGTTAGCAACTAAGAAGAATATAATATTTATTATATCGTCAATAATTAAGGTAAAATTACATTATGGTAGTGAGGAGTGGATGTGGAAATATTTCCGTAATATTTTTTCAGCAGTAAAAGAATTGCCTTGGCAGTGGATCTTGGGATACTTTTAATATTTTTCGTGGATTTTCTTTTTTTAAGATCAACATTAAAGTAATTTTCTTAGCAGTGGAGTGGTATTATGTTATAAAAATGTGACATGGAAGTGGAAATTTGAGGGATGCAAACATGAATTTTACTTTGTAGTACTGTTTGATCCGCTGTGACTGGAAGGCAGCCCAAAATATACATTGTGTTTACATGAAAATAGATACAGAGCGTGTAATATTGTATATAAAATGTATAGATTAGGTAGGCTCTTGTGCAGCTCAGTGCATTTAATTTTTTATTTTACATTAAAAGTGTTTTGTGATGTCAAAATGATCCTAAAGCATGTGTTATCTGTGATAAATCATTTAAGAGCAAAAGCACTGAAAAAACATACATACGTCGAGTAAGTAATGTTAGTATTTGGCGGTATATATCGCAATGTATTTTCATTTCATATGCGGCAAGACTCCGAAAAAATGTTTCGGGACATAATGTATCACTAAATTAATATCTTTGAAGCACATTGTTCACCAGTAAATACAAACAAATTGATGAATGAATAGAAATGATTGAACATTGGTGTTAATAGTTCCTGCCGCTGGGAGAACTCAGAGATATCAGAGATGTTCTGTGCTGAGTGTGTGTGTGTGTGTGTGTGTGTGTGACTCACTTTCCCTCACTGAGAATTTAATAAGTGTTATCTCAAACTGTTTGAGTCACGCCTTCCCTTCTCATCGTTTACAGTCTGACCGTGTGTGCAAACTTGCAAGCATGTGCTCGACCCCCAGCTGTGATTTCAGCATCAAGGAACTTGCATAATTGTATGTAAATTCGGCATGACTCTGTAAAGAGACAGAACCAAACAGCTGGCTCAGATGATTCCTCAGACCGATCCTGTGGCGTGTGTGGTCCAACGCGTCTTCAGTTCCCCGCTCACACCTTTTTAGTTTGACACACAAAATGGAAGAAGATCTTCTATCTGTGGTTTCATCATATCTTGTCATATACAACCTCTCATTAAACATGTACAGAGAGATTACAAAATGAAAACAAAAGCAACATTTTCCCAGCAGGTCTAAATTCCTCTCCAGAATTTGTCACGTCCTGCACGTCTGCCTACAGGAAGGTCTGATGATAGATGGATGGATGGATGGATGGATAGATAGATAGATAGATAGATAGATAGATAGATAGATAGATAGACACTATAAATGGCTATTTGGAGATGGAATGATGGCAGGAAAATCTGTGCGAAATAATTTTTTCTGCAAGCAACAAATGACACTGTACAAGTACAAGGATGCTCTGATTTATTTTTTTAAAGTAAATACATAAGCAGAGTGGGTAAAGAACTTTATTAATCTTTTATTTTGTTCTAAGTGGCTTCCTAGTAAAGAGAAAGCATCGAACACTGGAGCAGGAACATAAAAATATAGTTTCCATTCAGAATGAAAATCAAACTAAAACCCTTGGAAGGCAGCTAGTCCAGTTAGCTTGCTTTGCTAATCTGAGAAGGAAGCTAGTATGAAACTGAGCACGCAGCACGTAAATCAAATCAAACGTAATAAGATTTTAAATAAAAGTGATGTGTATAAATCATATAGCGAGCTGTATGTTGTGTAGGTCTGATTTCCTGGGAGTTAGCATCGTGTGTACTCATCCTGGCGAAGGTCATCTCAGTGAAGCTACTACAGCTTGAGCAGCATGTGCAGGCTCATTTGTGGATTAAATACGTCCCAGTAGGCGCAGATAAAGAAAGACAATAATATTACGAACCACAATAAATCGTTAGACTGTCATCGTGATGTGAAACATGAATATGTGCTCAGTTGTGTATAAACTCCTCTTTCCAGCGTACTGAGCTCTGAGATGTAAACACACCTTCATTTTTCTTTCTGTTCGTTCTCTTTCTTCACAGATGAACCGTCCAGCCCCAGTGCTGACCTCGATGACCCACAATTCCCTGTTTGCTCCATCGTCTCTGCTGTTCCGCCGAGCCCCACCTCCTCCTCCGCTGTCTTTCACCGCCAGCTCTCTCACGACCATGGTGACACGCACATTACAAACACGTGAAATCAGCAGTCAGTGTATACCTGGAGAGCAGGTTATGACCCGTGTGTGTGTGTGTGTGTGTGTGTAGACTCGTTGAGGCTCACAGTTCTGGATTCAGATTCCGCTGCTAAAACAGAGCGCTCCAAGTCTTACGACGAAGGACTGGACAACTACAGGGACGAAGAACACGGGTATGTTCATCATTTCATCATATCACATCTATGTAATCAGAGGTAGTGGTACAGAAGGAACAGAAATACAAATGCACAAAGTTTTAAACTCTTAAGTCCAGTGAAAGCAGAAGAGAAATGATAATAAATAATAAATAAACTCTATCACTACATAGGAATAGTTTAAATCGTTTCTGATGAGCTGCCCCATTTCTTTCTTTTTCTTTTTTATGTAATATTGTTACAGCACTTGAATGTAGATTAACGCTTTTGTGTGGCGTTATCTCTGAACTTATGGTCAGCTGTACAGCTTTATAATGAGGGTCGTCATGTCATGAGCGTTACCTAATGTATTTACATGTAGGAGGCAATATATTTTAAAAAAAAAAACATGGGGAGGGTTTATTTTCAATATAATTATGTGAATAGTTGCATACTTTATCAGTGTGCTCATTGTGGTTCTTTATGATGTTGAGAGAATCTGGACATTTAATCTGCATGTTCCACTAATGACTCAAACAAGCAATGAGGAGTGTGGCATTGCACTAATGACAGGTGTGGTGGTGCACTCATTTTATGACATCTTAATTGAAGTCACAGTAATAACATTTCAGGTTTCACTGTCTGTGTGAAAGATGCAGTAACGACAGCTATAGAAATGCACTGATAATGGGACTGACATTGCACTAATGATGTGTAGCATAGCACTGATGACGTGGGTAGAATTGCCCTGATGATATGTGTGGTAATTCACTGATGATGTGTGTAGCATTACCCTAATTGCATGTGTGGCATTGCACTAATGACCCTAATGACCCTAATGACCTTAATGAGGGGAAGTGGTAGCTTAGTGGTTAAGTTGCTGGACTCCGGATTGGAAGGTTGAGAGTTCAAATCCCACCACCACCAAGCTGCCACTGCTGGGCCCTTGAGCAAGGCCCTCAACTGCTCAGTTGTATAAATGAGATAATTTTAAGTCGCTCTGGATAAGGGCGTCTGCCAAATGCCATAATGTGGCATTGCACTAATGACTGTGTGTGGCATTGCACTAATGACTGTGTGTGGCATTGCACTAATTGTGTGTGTGGCAGTGCACTAATGACATGTGTGGCAGTGCACTAATGACATGTGTAACATTGCACTAATTGTATGTGTGCCAGTGCACTAATGACGTGTGTGGCATTGCACTAATGACGTGTGCGTGGCATTGCACTAATGACGTGTGTGGCATTGCACTAATGACGTGTGCGTGGCAGTGCACTAATGACGTGTGTGGCATTGCACTAATGACGTGTGCGTGGCATTGCACTAATGACGTGTGTGGCATTGCACTAATGACGTGTGCGTGGCAGTGCACTAATGACGTGTGTGGCA
>CM040975.1:31610808-31616782 GCA_022985145.1 Pangasius djambal | reverse complement strand
GTGGCAGTGCACTAATGACGTGTGTGGCATTGCACTAATGATGTGTGTGGCATTGCACTAATGACATGTGCGTGGCATTGCACTAATGACGTGTGTGGCATTGCACTAATGACGTGTATGTGGCATTGCACTAATAACGTGTATGTGGCATTGCACTAATGACGTGTATGTGGCATTGCACTAATAACGTGTATGTGGCATTGCACTAATGATGTGTGTGGCATTGCACTAATGACGTGTGTGGCATTGCACTAATGACATGTGTGTGGCATTGCACTAATGACGTGTATGTGGCATTACACTAATGACGTGTGTGGCATTGCACTAATGACATGTGTGGCATTGCACTAATGACAGGTGTACCATTTCACTAATGATGGGTGTGATGTTTCATTAATGATGTGTGAGGCACTGCACTAATGACAAGTGTGCACTACTGACACTAATGCCAACACGTCACAATAATGACGTGTTACATTACAGTATTCGTGTGAGAGATGTCACTCATAATGTATCATATATCTCTCTGTGCAGGAAACTGATAAAGCACATCGGTCTGAGAGGTCTTAGGAAGGTGAGTAAAGACACTGTGATAAAATGTGTGTGTCTCTGTGTGTGTGTGTGTGTGTGTGTGTGTGTGTGTGTGGCGTCCATTTGAGAGCTATCTATATTTTGGTTCAGGTGCAGAAATGCTTGATGATTGAACACACACACACTCACCCACACACACACTCACCCACACACACATACACCCACACACACACACACCCAACACACCCACCCACCCACCCACACAGACACACACACACACACACACACACACACACACACACACACAAAATGGAGAGAATATTTCAAACAAACACACAAACACACTGATGTTTTCATGTTTTTTGGTGGTGATGTTAAGTATGTGGTTTGTGTGTATGTGTGTGTGTGTGTGTGTGTGTGTGTGTGTGTGTGTGTTATTGGAGACTGTGGATCGGTCCTCAGAAGATTCTGGCTCCAGGAGAAACTCTTTGTCAGATGTCTTTGTTAACGCTACTAAGGAGGGAGTCCTGCACTTCCGCCAGTTCAGCTCAGACAAGGGCAAGGTAACACACGCACATGCACACGCACACACACACACGCACACACACACACACACACACGCAAATTTACAAATTTGTGGAGTCAGTACTATTATATTATTATATTTACCAGAAAGAAGTGCGTATTTACTGTGCATTTTTTCATTATAATATATACTCATTTATGTATATTATGATTTATATTTATAAATCATATAAAAATAGACATTTATAAAGAGCCGTCTGTGGGGATGTAAAAGATTGTTTTGACACAGAAACGGTTCGATATGAAACGATTTAACCTCGTGTCAGTGCAGTACGACGCAGTGTGATATGATACGACGAGATGTAACGTAATTCAATATAGTTTCAACAGTTCAATTTTAATTCTGCTGTAGCTCCGTTTGGAAGATATAATCTCGTATAATATCATAACCCACGACACGAGGAAAATGTACACTACGTGACAACAGCCTCCACTTTTTCATTACCAAGATAAGATGCTAATTGGTATCATGTGTATTTGTGTATTGATGTAATGTATAGTTTTAATAAGACTCATAATAAAAAGATCAGACAGTGAAGGAGACATAACGCAACATAAGCAGCTATTAATGCTCATAAAAGTCATATGTCTTAATACTGTGTCGAAGCCATAAGCACTTAGCATAGGCCAATTCTGATTGGTCAGAAGGTGTTGATTCATTTTCTGTAAAAGCATCTCTGACAGTAGTGCAGCTTCATATTAATGCGCTCTTTCTAATACATCATCGTTTCTATAGTAACAGCTCATTCGCGGGGACATGTACGGTGGTGTAATCACTGATTCGGTGAAGCTGTCTGGAAAGAGCGATGTGTTTTATAGAACATTTATAGAAGGAGTCTCCAGTGTCAGCGCTTTTTGGTGCCAGACAGAGGAGTTTTTACTCTTTGCGGTTCCTCAGTAACATGACAATGACATTTTTTTTTTTTCACGAGAGAGAAAATCGACTGTTTATGATTTATAGCAGCTATAAACCATAAACTAGTAACAGGAACTAACTAGTTTCATGGACATTAAATGTAACTATGAATGGATAAAAAGTGATGTTTTTTTTTAGCTAATAAAAAATCGTAAATGTTGGCAAATTTCTGCGATAAAAGGAATAAAATGCAATAATTCCGCTTCATCGTACCACCGGGTAGTTGATGAATTTACAATAACAGCAGGACACAGTGTGTTTTATTATTATTTTTATTATTATTATACTTGCGGAAGAGTTATCCTGATACACACGCACGCAAACTGACAGATCATATAGTTAATAGTTACAGTGCTCAGCAGCTTTGCTCAGTCGTAGCATCGCTTCTTAATATCTTTGTAGTTTAATACTTTGTGTTTGTGCACGTGTTTAACTCTTTTCAGCGTGTAGGCGGCGGCATGCGGCCGTGGAAGCAGATGTACGCTGTGCTCCGTGGCCACTCCCTCTATCTGTACAAGGACAAGAAGGAGGGGCAAACGCCGAACTCGCAGGCGGAGGAGGAGCCTTTGTCGATCAGCATTAAAGCCTGTTTGATTGACATCTCCTACAGCGATACGAAGCGGAAGAACGTCCTGAGGCTGACCACGTCGGACTGCGAGTACCTGTTCCAGGCCGAGGACAGAGAGGACATGCTGGCCTGGATACGAGCTATTCAGGAGAACGGCAACCTGGATGAGGAGGTACGGCACCCCTCTCCATCACGGCTCCATGGATGTTGCTCATGTTGAGCAATTTAGACTTTCAAAATGTTACTAGCCAACATTATTGCAGGCAGGCTTTGGCTGTAAAAAGATGTAAACCTGAAAGAAATGATTTAACTCCAGTCAAGAACAAACACATGTTGCATCAAGACTTAGCAAATACGCCAATTTATAATAAGTGTGTGGCACAAACGCTGGTGTAGTTTAGCGCTTGTAGTTCAGCTAGTAAAATAATTGCTAGCGATGAATCTCGTAGCTCAGGTGTTCTGTGGCTTATCTGTTTTCTTTCATTCAGAACGCACTGATTACAAGCACAGACCTCATCAATCGCAAAATCAAGGAGTACAACACTCTGATGAGGTGAGGAGGGCGTGAGCAGTCTTCACTTCACCTGCTGCCAGTGTTCCCTTACTCTACTCTTCATCACACCACACCATCACTGATTAGTTTCCTCTAACAGCACCACACACACTGTTTTATTCCTGAGCGTTCTAACAGTTTATTAATGCACCACGTAATGAACTGTACAGTCACGCAATGTGATTGTAAATGTGACTGCGTATGCGTGTGTGTGTGTGTGCGTGTGCGTGTGTGCGCGTGTGTGTGTGTGTTTCAGTCCACCCAGCAGTAAGAACGAGCCGTCCCCGAGGTCCTCTCGTCAGTCTCTGAGTATCAGACACACTCTGCTGGGGGGAAACAAAACGCCGAGCCCTCACTCGCCCCACAAGGAGCAGGAGAGGAAAATCCTACACAGAGGTAGCACTGCTAGATCTGCACTTTACATACACTCGCGTGTTAAGCTCATGCTCTTTATAAGGCTGTTTAAAAAATATATATATATATTTTTTATATATATCTATATAAGGCTATTTAAAAAAAAAGGTAAATAAGGAGTAAAGCTGGGGAAAATGATGCTATAACACCAGTAATGAGATGAATTATGACAGTAAACTTTTCCTGAGGTATTGTGAGAGAGAGATACTGTCATTGTATCACTCATTATTTTATTTTATTTATTTATTTATTTATTTATTTATTTATTTATTTATAAACCCTACTGGAATCAGCAGATTTAATGTTAAAATTATGGACTTGCATTTTTTATTATTTTCTTTCCTCATTGTCGTTGTTAAATAAATTATTTTTTTTTTTTTAATTTTAGTTCTTATTTGTTTCGTTTTCTTCCAGGATAAAAATGTAAAAATTGTAAAAGTTAGGGATAAGTAAGGCATCGAGCTGGGCAAAATGACAATATAATATCGATATTGTGATGAATTATCTCACAGTAAACTTTTCCTGAGATATCATGGATATTGTTATATATCTTATATAATTTTTTTTTCATTTATTTGTTTTTGTTTGTTTGTTTGTTTGTTTGTTTGTTTGCTTATTACAACTGATAAGAAGCAGTGGATTTGACGTTAAAATGATGCGCTTGTACATAATTGATTTTTTCCCGCTTTTTAATTGATAAACGTTTTTTAATAAACAATTTAAAAGTTATTTATATAATATAAACAGTTTTTTTTTTATGAAATCAATAAAAATAAATTTCTTTTTGTAGACATTAAAGAAATCATCAGTTTTTTTTTATTTATTTAAATAATTTCTACTATATTTCTGGCATATAAATGGTACGTGCCCTTGTATCCCTAGTAAGACTAAGATTAAGTAAGTTAAGATTAATATGGCACATCAGGCTAGGTGAGGTAGGTAAGGATAAAATAAGTGACTGCATGCCTGTGTGATGCTCTTCAGACGAAGCGAGCCCACCGAAGGATAAGGGACTGCGGAGGAAAGGGATCCCGGGTCTGATGAGGAAGCCGTTTGAGAAGAAAGCTGCTCCTGGAGTCACATTTGGCGTGAGACTGGACGACTGTCCTCCTGCTCACACTAACAGAGTAAGAACTACGGCTGCGTCCCAAATGACACACTGTTCATTACGGACCCTGACTTACATCCCAACATTTTTACATCAGTATTTACACAGAGGAACATCCTGGTACTCAGAGTCGGGCTCCGCAGCAGTCGAGTTAACCTTCTGAGCTCCACATTGACATTATTAAAGTCAGCTGTGTGTAGTTCACACCTCTGAGGTTGCCAGATTGTTCTTGAGTAGAAGCGTCAGAGACGGGGTTTTTCACTAGCATCTAGACCACCATCTTTAAACACAAACACTCACCTTCAAACCTGAAATAATGTGGATTGAGCAAAGAAATTTTTTGATGTACCATACAAGCGAGGGACAATTTGAAAAATAAAATGAGAAATAAAACACTAACATGATATGTATGAATGAGAAGATGGCGAGTGTTGAAATAAATCTAATAGGAGTTTAGTGTAAATAGTATATTACTGCTTGAATAGTTGTAATTATGACATTAATCACTGGTTTAATGGAACAAAATGGCTTCCACGGCCAATAATCAGCAGCTCACAGAATAGCACTTGATCCAGCACAGACTCCGCGCTCTGACAGTTACTCGTGCGCAACAATTTAATGAAGCCACGAGAAACAAAATCGAGGTTGTGACGCTGTAATGTGTGCGTGGGAGGTAAACGATTTTATCACACTTTTAATTCAGTATTTTGATTTGGTGAGTTAACCCACGCAGGGACACGGCCGCTTCGGTGGTAGTCGCTCAGTGGTTAATGTCCTGGGCTACTGATCAGAAGGTCGGGGTTTAAATCCCAACATCGCCAAGGTGCTACTGTTAACCCTTTCTGCTCCAGGAGCACTGTATCATGGCTTACCCTGCGCTCTGATCCCAACTTCCTAACAAGCTGCGATATGAGAAGATGAATGTATATGTGACAAATAAAGGCTTCTTAATATAACTAATTATTAAGTCCTCATTCGATAGACTTGTAGTCATAATGAGGATATCATCAGCTAAATAAGAATGTGTTATAATTAAAAAAAACACACACTGGAAAGCGAAACTCAGAAGCAGTGGACACTGGAGATGTCTTATTGACCACGTGATCTAATTGGAGTGTGTGTGTGTGTGTGTGTGTGTGTTAGTTTGTGCCCCTGATCGTAGAGGTGTGCTGTAAGCTGGTGGAGGAGAGGGGTCTGGAGTACACGGGGATTTACCGCGTGCCGGGGAACAACGCTGCCATCTCCAGCATGCAGGAGGAACTGAACAGAGGAGTGGGAGAGATCGACATTCAGGAGGAC
>CM040975.1:31598308-31608308 GCA_022985145.1 Pangasius djambal | reverse complement strand
CACATATACAGACAGACAGAATGATGGATGGTTGGACAGAGTGAGACAGACAGACAGATAGCTAGACACAGAGACAGACAAAATGATGGATGGATGGATGGATGGACAGTCAGACAGACAGACAGATAAACACATAGAGACAGACAAGGATGGAAGGATGGATGGATAGACAGATTATCCTTTACCACACTCCATCTCTCTTCCTGTGCAGACGGTGGTCCAGACGGAGAGCGCAGTGGAGACGCAGCCCGTTCCCAACATCGACCACTTGCTCACCAACATCGGCCGCACCGGCGTCTCTCCGGGAGAAGTGTCAGGTAACGTGTCCCATTGGTCCACAGCCTGTAGGAGGCGGAGTCTCAGTTTTACACCCTCCCACACCGTCAGAGGCACTGTTTCTGCAGACGTTAGCGCTCTGAGTGTAGTGTGGCCTGTGTGCAGAAAATACAGTGGCTTTCCTCGCCATTTCATTAAAGCAGCAGTATGGAACTCTGGCGCCGCCTGGGGTGTGTGTGGTATAGCAAGCAATTTCACACAAAAAAAAAATACTGTGCTGTGGATTAATCTGGCTGCTTTTACATTGTGGGACTTCATGCACAATTCCCATACACAGATCCGATCCATGTCTGATTCCCGTGTTTACGGGAATTACACTTAAGCAGCAGTGTCTGGTCTGCCTCAGAAGTTAGTGATGTAAATGCAGCCTCAGATGCGTGCTAGTGGCAAACGTGTGTGACGTCAGTCTCACGTCAGATCTGACCACACAGCTCCGACTAACCCGGCAGAGTAAGAATGCGATATTTTAAAGCGTTGTTGTGTAATTCTTTACAAAAGACATGCTAATGCTACCTCTTAAAAAAAAAAGTTCCATACTGCAGCTTTAAAAATAAGTAAGGAAAATTGCACTCACTTTGTCTCTATGATATTTTGCCTGGCCAAGTTGTATTTATGCCTTCTTTGGATTCTCTGTAACCATTAATCTGATTAATCCTCGGTCTTTTCCACACTCGTTCTCTCCACTGAGCTTTCTCACGCTAACATGGCATGATCTTTCTTTACAAGTGCCGAAAAAACAAAACAAAACAAAACAAAATGGCAGAATCCTCAAAGAGCAAGCTTGCCAAATGTCTGATCCCTCTGTCCGTAGCCCGGCCGTGTCGCGTCTCCTAAGGCCATTCGCAGCATTTCACACAATCCTGATCTTGACACAGGCCAGGTGGGAGGAGTCTATCACGCCGTGATGTCACTGATGGACTCGCTAATGTCCGTGATGGACAGATGGAGCTGTAGGAAGAAAGAGGACTGTTGCCCGCACTGTAGCTGCCTAATCTGCAGGAACCCTCGCTTCCTGTGAAAGGGGAAACAAAAGGGATGAAAGAAACCGAGGCGGCAAAAATCGAGAGCGAGGGGAATGCCTTTCTCTTGTCCCCTTCTCTTTTTCTCTTTCTCTCTCCCTCTCTTTCTCTCTCTTTCTCTCTCTCTCTCTCTCTCTCTCTCTCTCTCTCTGAATGCTGACCCAATGGAGTGACGGCACGGTAATGCTCCTCCGCTCCTGAACCTCGCTTGCTCATACCATGTCACCACAAAAAAAAAAAAAAAGGGGTGTGCAGGGGGGGCTCGGCTCCTGATGAAGAAACTCCACTTGAGATTTGAGTTTAACAAAAAAAAAAAAGATCAATCCTTTAGTTTCTTTTCCTTTTTTTTTCCTTTTCCTTACTAACACGTAGTGTTGTCTTTTCTCCGTAGCTAGCCCCTCTCTGACTCCCCCATCACTTCTCCTCTTGGTTGGTTCCATAGTCACCCCTGTTGTTGCCATGCTACTGTTGTCATGACACCACATCCAGCACTCCATCAAAATATAGCCAAATCTCTCTTCTTGTTCTCTTTTCCTCGCGTTTTCTTCTGTTTTGTCCTCAGCACTAAGATTCCGTGGAAATCATTCAGTTTTGGGCCGATTAGGAAAACACTAGTTTTATCTGGGTTAGCGTGCATCTACTGCTTTAATATCATTTACACCACAGCGCTGCTGAGTTCTGGATTCTGATTGGTCAGAAGGTGTTGATTAGTTTTCTATAACAGCAGCTCTGACAGTAGTACAGCTGCAGATCACAGGTTTATATTAACGCACTCGTTATGATACGTTACCGTTTCTATAGTAACAGCTCATTCACAGGGATGTATACAGCAGTGACATCAGTGATATGGGAAAGTTTACTATTAAATGAAACATTTATAGAAGGTAACTTCTATAAGGAAGCTCCTTTTTTTGTCAAACGAGAGAAAAAGAGAGGCTGCTGAGGGAACGACTGTTTAAAGCTGCTGTAACGTAAGTGAGAACAAGAACTTCGCAGGCATTCTACAGCTTTAAATGTAACTATAAACAGGTTAAAAGTATAATGTGTCTTTCTTAAATAAATAAAAATTGTAATTGTTGGCAAATTACTGTGGTTTAAGACACTTCAAGATGTGCTGTTATAAAAGAAATAATCAACTTCGACGTGGTAACAGGAGCTCCGCTTCATCACACCAACCTGTCGTGGATTAGTTTACTATAACAGTATGTCCTGAAATGTTTTTTTTTCCTTAAATGAGATTAGACATGGTGCTTCTATAAAGCTTCACAGAGCAGTGAAAGCTGAGGATATTATGACTGAATAGAAATATGTAGATTGGGAGAAGGTACAGAACCCTGAGGAACCCTCTGAGGAACACTCTGAGGAACCCTCTGAGGAACCCTCTGAGGAACACTCTGAGGAACCGGCGCAGTAGAGGATAAACTCTATGCTGGGTGTTAATTTTATCCTTGGAGTATTATTTTCCTCTTATGTTTTATTTCTTATTATTTTCTTTGTAAGGAACTGTGTGGCCAAAGTTGAAAGTTCCTTTCCCCAAATTCCTTCTTCTCTCTTTATTAATTTTCTTAGTTGTTTTGGTAATTTTCTAACAGTTATTATTAAGTGCACGCCGCCTCAAACACCAGAACTGGCACATCCCACTTGCATGGCTCTCCTTGTCGTGTCTCCGGTCGTCCCTACAGCAACACTCAGTACCATGTTTGCTTATGGAAACTAACCTTTACTGCTTTCATGAGGGCTTCCTGGCTTAATCATGAAAACCTTTTCACATTCACTCATTTGTTTATTCATTAGTTTTGAAAGCAGGGAAAGTCCGCCCCCTGCTGGAGGACATGGACCTGAGCATAACGCACTGTGCTGCCCTCTCATTCAAAAACCCCTTGCTGCAGAACCAAAAGTCCAGCGGTTGGAGTTGGACCTGATCTAGCTCCTCCTACCTGGGGCAGAGTTAAACCAAAAGTCCCCGGTGGTGGAGTCAGACCTGATCCAGCTCCTACTACCTGGGCGGAGTCAAACCAATAGTCCAGGGGTTGGAGTTGCACCTGATCTAGCTCCTCCTACCTGGGCGGAGTCTAACTGGGGGGTGGAGAAAACTCTTATTTCAGGCTGAATAAGTTTGATCGTTCTGTGTTTTACAGCATCTTATGTGTTAGGGGTTAGGGGTTAGGGGTGGAGCTGGATCAGGTCCAGCTCCACCCACTAGACTATTGGTTATGCAGTAAGCACTATCTCCATTCACATGCATGCCCTCGCTCCATTTCTTTTCTCTCTCTTCCTGTTATCTCGTCTTACACGGTGTGTTGTGCTCCCTGTCCTGCCTCATTATTGTTCCTCTGTTTGGACTGAGTGAACTCATTGATTTTATTTATTTCCTTACACACTCTCTCTATTTCTTCCTTCACAGATTCACCCACTAGTGATTCTGCCAAATCGAAGGTGAGTGTGAATCCGATTTTGAACTCTCTCTTGAACACAGTTCGCTAAAAAAAAAAAAACCCAAATTCCCTCTGGAGGTAAACACGAGCAGCTCTGACAGACGGATCAGAATCCATAGAGACGTGCTTTCTGCATACATCACGCTTGCTAAAAGTCACGGCTGCTTGTATCTTCAGCAATGCATCCATGTCATACATGCAGAGGTACAAGTCAGTGCTGCTGATTATACTGTGCGTATCTGCATCCAGCTTTCGATGGCTGTGTTTACATGCAGAGATTTTCACCAATCCAAATGAAATCACCCCAATTGCTGATTTCTAATAAACTGGGCAGACAATTTGTGTTTATATGCAGGTTTCATGTAGACTGTCCCAAAGTCTCAAAGGTACATGCGTGGAGTGAGGTTTGTCGCTGTCACCATAATGCACGAGTCTAGTCAGTGCTTTCATTTGAGGTTATAAAGAGTTTTAACTTATTTTATTTCCATCTCAGCAAAATGTCATCCAAGTGTGTTTACTGAACAGACAGTGAGAAGAAGAAGGGATTGGGAGTGCAGTAAAGTTGCTCAACATTTCATGTTTGTCCGACATTCTGGAACAAAGACACTTATTGTTGAAAATAACATAAAATGCACACATTATCCATCTTTAAAGCAGATATATAATTCCTTTACTCTTCTACTAATGTTACCAACCACCATTTGGGAATAACTCACAGTTATTTTAAACAGATTCAAATCTGGTGACATGAGCTGTGTTTTCTTCCAGGACCGGTTTATTGCACAAGGAACACTGATTCCAATAGTGAAAGTAATCAGACACAAAGGTTTCCATGACTATTATACCTATATTTAAAAGGATATTAACCCACCTTGTTCAATTGGAGAGAAATTTCATTCGGATTGGCCTGGCGGTTTTTTATTCCGATTGAGCTCTCAGGCGGATTATGGACAGATTATCACGCTGCATGTAAACACAGATAATGGTGAATCGATGGTGTCACTGCTAGTGTTGCTAGTGTGCTTTATGAGCTCTGGCACTTTTTACTGAGACTCTTTTCTCTTTTGACTCTCTCTTTCTTTTATTTGAGCTGATTTCAGAGGAGCAGGTGGAGTGGTGTTGCAATGGCCACAGCGGTTAGATCTTTGACTTCCTGCTCTTAATGCTGCTCTCAATGCTGTTGGTGCTTTCTCAGCTGTTGTCCATCGTCAGTTTTTACTCATATATTTGTCTCTCCCTCCTCTCCTTGCTCTCTCTCTCTGTCTCTCTCTCTCTCTCTCAGGGTTCGTGGGGGTCTGGGAAGGACCAGTACAGCCGCGAACTGGTCTCCTCCATCTTTGCTGCAGCTAACCGCAAACGCAAGAAGCCCAAAGAGAAGGTGCATGTTAGCAGCTCTGATGATGACCTGGATGCTGTTTTTCTTGAGAGTGAGCTGCAGAACCAGAAACGAATAGAGCAGGATATAGCAGGAGACTCACATGGCGGGAAAGAACATGAAAAAACACCCAAGGGGCGCAAAGAGCACAGGAACTCGTTCTTTTTGAAGAAACCGTCTCCCACTAAGATCTCTGAAACCCAAAAATACTCTACACTGCCCAGTCTCCGCCTCCGAACTCCAGCTCCTTCCAAAAGCTCCACATCTGAATCACCTTCTCAGGTGGAGGACCTTAGCATCATGAACCCAGGAACGTCCGGATGCAGGAATCGGTTGAGAATTTGGGACACAGTAGCTCCAGCTGCCACAGACCTACCTCCAACCGGTCCTGTCGGAGGATCAGCCATGGCAGAAGTGAGCTCTATCACTTCGGATTACTCGACTACCTCCTCCATGACGTTCCTGACGGGGGCGGAGTCAAGCGTGCTCAGTGCAGATTTGCAGAGCCGGGGTGGAGACGAGGCCGATGACGAGCGCAGTGAGCTGATCAGTGAGGGACGACACATGGAGACAGACAGTGAGACCGAGTTTCCTGTTTTTATCAGAGGCGCCATGACTCCTGTTACCCCATTCAAGATCGTCCCTAGAAGTTCAGAGTGTAGTAAAGTTCAAAAGCCTTTAAACCGCTACGTCCTGCCGTCACAAAGGCTGAGTGCATTCAATACGTTGTCCAAGAGGCTGTCCTTGCACCAGAAGACGGACAGCGAATCGTCATTAGAAGTTGGAGCCAACCGAGAGGGTGAGAGGATGAGCCGAAGTGAACCGAGCCGTCTATCTCGCGTTCTGGAAGCAGTGAAAAAAGGGCGTTCTGTGGGAAGCCTTAGCTCCGCCTCTTCCTCCTCCCATGGCCAGACAGAACCAACAAAGCGCTTGAGTATCACTGAGAGGTTGAAGTCCCACTTCCGTTTGTCTGCAGATGATATGTTTGGCATTGGAGGGCACAAAAATAGCAGGAAGAAAGAGAAAAGAGTCCGTCGGAGACACACTGTGGGTGGGCAGCGGGACTTTGGCGAACTTGCAGTCATTAATGACTGGCGTGAACAGGGTGGTGCTGAGAAGGGGGCGGAGCTTTCAGACACGGACCGGCTCAAACTTCAAACCTCGAGAGAGATTTCCATTCGGGACTGGATCACCCGCGAGCGCTGGCATCCTGGGACTTCGCGGGCTGGTTCACCGGGGTCAAAAGTCATGACGGGGACTGGCGAGGGTTCGAGTCGTCCTGCTTCTGTGCCAAGCTGCCAATCTACTATGGATCAGTTGAATGGGGGGGAACCAAAGTGCAAAGGCAAAGCCAACCTGAACTCGGGTTCCGATGCTCACCCACATAAACTTTCCGGGGCTCAAGTTGTGCGCTCGCAGTTCTACCAATGTTTATAAAAATGTCTGCATATATGTGTGTGTGTGTGTGTGTGTGTGTGTGTGTGTGTGTGTATGTATGAAACAAATGAGAGTGAATGAAAAAATTAATTAATTAATGTTCATAGAGGTACTGCACAATATTTTTTATCCTTTTAATCCCTTCTCCTCTTTTTAACAAAGTATATATATAAATATGAATATATATATAAATATAAATTGTATATATCTATGTGTGTATAGGCTCATAAGAGGACTAACTGGAGTAAAATGTATCAGATTTGAATTGTAATCTCAATTTTATGGATCAAAGTTGTTTCCCTCCTGTAGTGGATTTGCCAAGACACATTTGTTGTCAGATGTTTGGTGACGGTGTCGCAGTGGTGCTAATGTAGCTTACGTTATGGGAAGTCTCTCATAAATCCCCAATTAATAAAGTCATTTTATACAGACTGTGAGTGCAAGCGCCTGTAAAGATTATGCCATATTTTACCTTGTATAAAATGAGCAGTAGGAATAACCCCAGGTGATATATATCCTGTCTGAATTGGCATGTTCGTAAAGATTGCATTCTATCCAGTGGGAAAAGAGGTTTTGCACTTTTTCTTTAATATAAACTCACTCCAGGAAGCGCTCGCTCTTTTCTCCCACTGAAACTAAAATAAAACCGAGTTTAAAACGCATAACCGAAAGATATTGAGGTATCAAAAGGGCGTGTCAGAGAAGCAATGTTTCCAGGGGTTTTAGGTAAACTGCTTAGTTCCTAGCATGGGTACAGCATGCATATGCTATGGTCATGTGATCAAATGCAACAACAAGCACTTATAGTACACATGGAATATTTAATGTGACGAGAAATCACGTATACCGTGTGAACGACCTCCAGCAGCAACACTGAACAGGCAAATGTCGGGAAATGTAATCCCATCTGAATAGTACTTAAGAAAACTTCTGATTGTCCAAGATGGCGGCCCCCGTAATATTGCAGTGTTCAGCTACATGCTGAAGTTTAGTTCTTGTTTATAGATGACAGTAATCCCACTGTGTCCTAACCCACATCAGCACATCTGTAGATACAACGTGGAGAAGATTTTGGGTGAGATAGACTTCCATGACTTGTTGGCTACATTTCCCATGACACTCCAGTGCAAAAACTAAAGACGCAAATGTCTCACGCGCACGTCTTGGTTGATCGACTACATTTGTGGTAAAGATGACATGGTTTACATTTGATTTTTTTTTTTTTTTTTTTTGCTGAAATGTTAGAAGACAGAACTGGAAAGGATGTTGTGGTCAAGGTCTTCCCCTGAAACCCCAGTAATATGAAGTCTTTAGAAGATATAAAGAACATACAATACAACCAATGTTGCTATCTTACCACCAGATTTCTTGATTGTAAGACTTGTTTTTAGCCATCTAGCATGTGCAAAGCATGTTCTTGTGCCCATTTGTTAGTGTGTTTATGGTAGGAGTGCTACTCCAACAATTATGGTAAGATTACATGAAGACGCACCATTGTTAGCGTAGAAAATCCCATAGCCACTCGGGAAAAAATGAGCAAATGAGCATTTTGGTAAGGGTAAGGACTACAGAAGGAAACAACACAGCACTAAATTATGGCAACACTAACCCTACGTTCACACTAGCAAGTATCAAGTCACTTACGTAGCTTGTAGTTTGTCGCTTGTGGGTGTGGCCTGTCCAGCATTTTTTTTCTAGTTCTGCGAAATGTTCGTAGCTATACATAGCTTCTACAGCTGACTAGTTACACACGAATTAAATAATGTGTTAATCAGTGTGAAATCAGTGTGTTTGCTTTACATCATGTTACCTGCTTAGCTCTGTACTAGCGTCCTTATCAGATTAGATTAGCAAAGCAAGCTAACTGTACAAGCTATGTACACTCTATAAACATATAAAGAGATGTCATATATGACAGGACAAAATGGAACCATGGTTATAAGTTTTTCTTCCATGTTTGTGCATCAGACAGTAAGCAGGAACTCATTGCAGGTAGGAAGTAAAGTTGTTAGCAGGGATCTGAAGAAACGTCACGCCACATGCGCCATAAGATTGCTCTGAGGAATCACTCGAGCCAGCCATTTTGATCTGCTGCTTTACAGTGTCATGCATAATCTGCATCGAATTGAGAAAATCTACGTTCAGCTCTCAGTTGTCGTGACGTCACTGAAATCGCTGCTCTGTGTTGCGTACCTGCGTAGAAAATTAGCGATCGCTTGTCGCTTGCTAGTGTGAACGTAGGGTGATGGGACAAACACTAAACTAGATTACAATAGTGGGAGTGTTTAAAGGACAAACATTAATGTGAAAAATTTAGATTTTTTTATAATTTTCTGAAGGTGAAGTCCACGTCAGGACTTGTTTTCTGTGCTGTGTGCTATGGAAAGCTTTTTTTTTTTTTTTTTTAATTTACAGTGCAATGAAGCAGCCAGGTGCCACGAAGCGAGAATGAAGTCAATTTATATTTCTATATTTAAATATAGGAATATAAAAAAGTCAGAGCCTTTATACTGGTACTACAGGAAGTGCTAAGCATTAAAGTCACACAGAGTCATGTCTGTCTGTAATGAAGTGCCTCGTACAGCTAATCTCTGGAACAGGGACTTTTTTTCTTTTAAAGAACTGTTGCTCTTGTCTAATGTTGCAAAGTTTTAGCACCAACTCCAAATGTGATCTAGATTTTTGTATGAAACAATGTGACCGCAAACCAGTGCTTCCAGTCGTATCTCATCTTTCATTCTGTTACTGGTCCATGATATATTTTTACATGCACATGCTGATATATTGAGATGGTAATGTCTGGGTCCGCGGTTGGACAGACTGAGGAAGTGTGTGTGCATGACATAAACTGATGCATGTGTGATGACCAAAATGCTATAAAAAAAGAGAGAAGGTTAAAAACACTGGAAATAAATTGTCTTTTTGAGACTTGGGTCTTATTTTTCTTTGTTTCTTGTGTAAAAGCTAAAATGCAGTGTGTTGGCATAGCTGTACATGCTGGTGCAGTTTAATCCGAGTCGGGCCAGTTTACATGTTAACATGAGTTATTATGGCAGGAGAACAAGACAACTAAGGAGGGAGCATTCTGCTGTGCCCCGAGTGGAGAGGAGTGTGCATATATTAGCATGCCCTCATGGCCTTGCCTTAATTATCTCATTCACTCACGGTACCAAGTCATGGCCACTCTTTAATTATCTCGTCCTCTCCAGTTACCAAGCTGTGGCTACTCTTTAATTATCTCATCCTCTCCAGTTACCAAGCTGTGGCTACACCTCAATTATCTCATTCACTTATGTTAACAAGTCATAGCCACTCCTTAATTATCTCATTCACTCACGTTAGCAAGTCATGGCCACTCCCTAATTATCTCATCCTCTCCAGTTACCAAGCCATGGCCA
>CM040975.1:31574603-31598208 GCA_022985145.1 Pangasius djambal | reverse complement strand
TCTCCAGTTACCAAGCTGTGGCTACTCTTTAATTATCTCATCCTCTCCAGTTACCAAGCTGTGGCTACACCTCAATTATCTCATTCACTTATGTTAACAAGTCATAGCCACTCCTTAATTATCTCATTCACTCACGTTAGCAAGTCATGGCCACTCCCTAATTATCTCATCCTCTCCAGTTACCAAGCCATGGCCACTCCCTAATTATCTCATCCTCTCCAGTTACCAAGCCATGGCCACTCTTTAATTATCTCATCCTCTCCAGTTACCAAGCCATGGCCACTCTTTAATTATCTCATCCTCTCCAGTTACCAAGCTGTGGCTACACCTCAATTATCTCATTCACTTATGTTAACAAGTCATAGCCACTCCTTAATTATCTCATTCACTCACGTTAGCAAGTCATGGCCACTCCCTAATTATCTCATTCACTCACGTTAGCAAGTCATGGCCACTCCCTAATTATCTCATTCACTCACGTTAGCAAGTCATGGCCACTCCCTAATTATCACGTTCTCTCCAGTTACCAAGTCGTTGCCACACTTTAGATATCTCATTATCTCCAGTTACCAAGTTGTGGCCAATCTTTAATTATCTCGTTCACTGCAGTTACCAAGTCATGGTACTAAGCTGTGGCCATACCTTAAATCTTTCATTGTCTTGTGTTATCAAGTCGTGGCCATTTCGTTATTCTCTCATTCTCTCCAGTTACAAAGGCATGGCCACGCCTTAATTATCTCTTTCCCTCCAGTTACCAAGTCATTGCCACACCTTAGTTATCTCATTCATTCCAGTGGCCACTCCTTAATTATCTCGTTCTCTCCAGTTACCATGTCGTTGCCACACCTGAGATATCTCAGGTATCTCAGGTGTGGCAACTCCTTAATTATCTTGTTCTCTCCAGTTATCAAGTCATGGTACTAAGCTGTGGCCACACCTTAATTCTCTCATTGCCTTGTGTTGCCAAGTCATGGCCACTCCTTAATTACGTTGTTCTGTCACGTTTCTAATGCATAACTGCACTTAGGTATCTCATTCCCATCTCATTACTACGCTGTGGAGATGATCTGTTTAACATGAGGCTTGTGTGTTCTGTCCATATAAACAGCATGCAATTAAAGTAGCTTAAAATTACATCATCATCTTCCTCATCCATCCATCCATGGGCAGCAGTAGGTCAGCAGGTACACTTCTCCACTAGTGACCAGAGGGTTGTGGGTTCAAAACCCATGACTCTGATAGTGTTTTTCCACCAACATGGCGCATTTAAAAAGAACTGTGAAAATGCAGTGAAGTATATTAGCAAAACATATGCGCTAGCTAGCAAAAAGCCCCCTAGACTAAGACACTTAATATAGCAAGGTGACTATTGTTACACTTGGAAACCTCCACCCTTAAAATTTTTTTATATTTTAATATGAAGTGATTCTGGTGCTCTTTTGTTGGTTGGTGCTGTATTTTTGTTATTCCAGTGAGAAATTAGTAGTCGTGTATTGGTAGGGAAAAAAAAAAAAAAGTGACATATTCCAGAGTGACATTCCTGTGACCTTCAACATATAAAACTGTCTGCCAAGAGACATGTAAATAAGTGTAATACATCACATAACAACCAAAAAAAAAAATTAGCCGATACATAAACTCATCAGGAAGTAACTGTAATAACTCTTATTTACTTTTTCAGGTGACAAGGAGCAAACTTAAATATGAAAGCAAACTCATCTGGCACTGTGTACAATTGGCATCTGCTGACATGAAGAGATTTAAGAAAATAATAATAAAAAAAAAAACACCACCAAGTTAGTGATATTAGTGTGTACAGGGGCTAATCAGAGCTCCAGGAAATAAAAGACTCCCAAAAAAAAAATCACAAATATTGACACAGTCCCGGGGAGCCAGTCGCCGAGTCTGATTGTAACCACCTTAATAAAGTGCTTTCTCCAAAAATCAAACACAATTACAATAAATCTGTGGAGCGGTCAGTAAGTACAACCATGGCGATGGAATAAAAAAAGAACAATAATAATAATAATAATAATAATAATAAAATGAGGATAGAAGGGTAAAGTTCAGGCACAAGCTGAGAGCCCCTCTCTCTCTCTTTCTCTCTCTTTCTCTCTCTCTCTCTCTCTCTCTCGGACTCGTTCACTTTTTGAAAGGCGTCAGTCGGCCGATGTTGTGCCAGAAGTTGGAGCTCTTGCGTTTGGGCTCGGCCAGCATGAAGACCTGCTGCTGCGGGAGGCTGGTGGGGAGCGTCGGGTGTTTCTGCCGCAGCAGGAAGTCGTAGTAGGGCCTGGTCACGGCTGAGAGAAGAGAAACACACAATCTCAGGATTCAGTAGTCTAGACTAGGGATTAATCCACGTTTCCTGCTTAGAGACGTCTGTTATAGCTGAAGATGACTTATACACACACGTGGCCATAAAAGAGAGGTACACAATGACCGATAAAACAGTCAATTATCCAACATGTTCTAGTGTCTGATGTTCGCTTCAGTGCATTTTCTATATAACTTCTCTAATGTGGCTCGTACAAACCGTGAAATACTTCCACACATCCAACACACACATATTCATATGGGGTTAAAGTCCTGCCACTGGGAATTTGAAATGAAATGCAAAGATCAGAATTTCAGTGTTTGAATTTGTATCATATCATATCGTGTATCTGTAACTGGAGTTTGTGGTTTGTGAAAGAGCAATCTAAAATCTGAAACTGAATGTCACAGTTAAAAGGTGAGCAATTCTCCATTTACAATTTAAAATAATAATAATAATAAAAAAAACGTGTAAAAGCAACTCTTTTAATGCACTTTTTTTTAGACTCCCTTTCAAAATAAGGTCAGGCTAACGTGCAGGTCAAAGCCGCTGAACACGGACACAGGATCCCTCACTGGCAAGATCCCTCTCCTCTTCTCATACAGGAGATAATGAAGTAAACATTCGAACGTTTTAAATAAGCTTCATTCGGGGGAGGGGTTCGGTCTTCCCCTGCAATTTCCCCAGATACATATTTCTTTACACGTGTGTGAGAATTTATAATTAAAAAAAAAAAAAAACTGTTCTTTGGGCATAGCATCAAATTTGCGCCAAATATTTGTAGACTTGAAATATTTGGCTAATGGTGAGGAATTAACACAATGAACTGCATAGTGATATCCTTTTTTTTTCTTGCAGGTGCTGGAATTTTACCTAAGGAAAAAAAAAAAAAAAGCTTTGGTTTGTGCTGAAATATTGTCAGTGCTTAATACTCTAAACTCCATCAGCTTTATAGCTCCAAGGCGAATGGAAAGAAGCTCATTTCGGATACGAAACACGTCTTGGCTGACCGACTTTTAGCTGATTATCTTACTTTCTACTTGATTCAGCGATGACTGGATGTTTATCGTTAAATGAACACACATAGAGAGCACAGAGAGCTGCTGAAGAGCATGACAATAGCAGAATCGGACCTTTGGGCTTGCCGGCTGGATGGCTTTTACAGGCGTTGAGCATGGCCTGTTTCTTCTGCACCTCAGTGATGGAAAAACCTGCAGTGACCAACAGGAGAGGAGAAGAGAGCCAAATTAGTGCTTTTTACACCACAGCGCATTCAATTCTGGATTCTGATTGGTCAGAAGGTGTTGATACAATTTTCATCCCAGGCTTATATTAATGCACTCGTTCTAATACGGTATCGTTTCTATAGTAACAGCTCACTCACAGGGACGTGTCCAGCGGTCGCTCCACATAAACAGATTAAAGTAATCGTTACTGTGGTGAAGTTTTTCTCCAGGGGAAGGAGATGTTTCTTTAACATTTATGGAAGGAGTCTCCAGTGTCAGCGCTTTCTAACAGTCAGAGGTAACTTTAAGTTCTTTAACTAATAGCAAAATGTATTTGTTGGCAAGTTGCTGTGGTGTAAGAGGAATAAAACACTTGGGGACGTGCTGTTATAGGAAAATAATCAACAGGAACTCTGCTTCATCACACCGCTTCGTCATTGATTATTTTCCTATAACAGCACCACACACAGTGGTGTATTCCTCAGTTAATTAAGGAAAAAAAAACAATACATAAACGCAGGTGACTGACCACAACACAGGATCTGCTACAGAAGCCGAGCTGGTTTATAAATTTATACATTTAGAAGTTTAGAATTTATATCCTGAATTTATATATATCTGCAAAGCTGCTTTGTGATAATGGCCATTGTTAAAAGCGCTATACAAATGAAACTGAACTGAGTTTATGCCTAGAAAACTGGAGTCGTTGAACTATGGCCAGTGTTTTTTTTTTTTTAATGCAATTTTCATACTCAGTTTGATTCTCTGAAATACACTTTACTGTAATAAAACATGAAGAAAGAAATAAAATTACTTTGCACTGATTCTGTATGTGATTCTGTATATATTCTGATTCTGTGTTTGTGTGTGTGTGTGTGTGTGTTGCACCTGTTTCTCGGTCATGCTGCACCTGCTCCCTCTCGTCTCTGAAGGCTCGGAGCCAGCGCTGTTTCTGTTCGGGTTTTTTAGCGCACAGGAGATGAACCTCGTCTCCACTGAGCGAGCGGAGCTTCACCGCGTTCTTCACACTCACGCTCAGCTCCCTGTCCTTCCCGTCCTCCACGTCCAACACCTCCATCTGATCCGTGTCCATCCTGCCCTTGTAGTACAAGATGTCCCTGCGCAGCAAATCCTGAACCAGCAGCGACAAACAACAGGAGCACAAAGTGAGTGTCAGGGAGAGTTCTTTACCTGATGTTACACAGACGTAAGGCAAGAAGTTCCAATAAGCCAAAAAGCACACACTTTACTCCACATATGCTCGGTTAGTTCTGCCGTAAAAAAAAATGATGTCTATCAACTATGCACGTTGATTATTTTCCTATAAGAGCACATCCCCTAAGCGGTTTATTCCTCGTATATACCACAGCAATTTGCCAACAAGTCCGCAAAGCGTAAAAACTCCTCTGTCCTAAAGGTGACAGAAAACTTAAAGCTACATCTTTACCTCTGACTGTTACAAAGCACTGACACTGGAGACTCCTTCCATAAATGTTACATAAATGCCTCCATACAGGAAACTTCACCATATCTACAATTAAAAATCTGTTTGTGTGGAACGTCCACCGTACAAGTCCCTGTGAATGAGCTGTTACTATAGAAACGATAATGTGTTAGAACGAGTGCATTAATACAAACCTGTGATCTGCAGCTGCACTACTGTCAGAGCTGCTGTTATAGAAAACTAATCAACACCTTCTGACCAATCAGAATATAATAAATATAATAATTTAATTATTTGTATGTGTGTAGAATTACTGTGTGGCTATTTCTACATATTATACAGTTATAATTATGTTTTCAATAATGTTTTTAAAGCACCAGAACAGACATTTATTACAGCAACCACTAGGACACAGTAGATTAACAGGATTACTAGCTGCAGTTCACAGGTTGACCACCAGATGTCGCCAACGTCCACAGTGTCAAACAGCTTGGCTTAATAAACCCAGTTTTTTTCAATACAGTGAGGAGAAAAGCTTGACGGCTAATATTTCGTGATGTTATTACATTAGACAGCCAGGATAATGTAGTGCTGAAACTGAAAATCGTGAAATGACTGTAACATGGAGTTGACCAGAATGTTTCCTCCCAGCTGGATGTTGGTACTTTATTTTAATTTGTGCTGAACGCAGCACGACTCATTTGAACCTGGGAGCTGAACCTGCGAGCTGAATCAAGAGTTTTAGATTTCGACTGCTGAGGTTTAAAATGTGACCTGCGGTTTAAAGCGTGACAGTGTGTCTTTAAGCTCTCACCTTTTTGCAGTAGACCATCTGGTGGTTGAAGAGGAAAAACATGCGCTGCTGGCTCTTGGCATGAGGTGGAGAGATCTTTGTGAGCTCTCCGGAGTAGATCAGGTCCGAGCTCCTGCTGAGGATGTCTTCACCCTGACACACACACACACACACACACACACACACACACACAACAATTTACACAACAGCATTGTTGAATTCTGGATTCTGATTGGTCAGAAGGTGTTGATTACAGCAAATGTTCCCCATCATTACAACAGTAATTGTTGTAACTATAAACCTTAGTAACTCTAAACGGATAAAAAGCATGATACGTCATTTCTTTAATAAAGTAAAAATTGTAATTGTTGGGAAATTGCTGTGAGGACCTGCCATTTGTAGTAGCTGACCTAGTTCAGACTCTACATTTCTCACTCGAGTAGGATTCCAGTATCAGAGTCATGATTATTTCATTGAGTGAGTCTTTTATTTAACAGCAGCAAAACCTGTCAGTGTATAATGTTACCATGACAACTGTGATTTTCTCCATTACTAACATTATCTAAGTTAAGGCACTATCTAGCTTAGCATGCAGGTCGAAAAGTTCCCAGGTTAATGGTTCAAAGCCATGGAGCTCGCTGTATTTATTCACATCACTAATTGAGCTCATATGTAGCCCCGCCCCCGAATCCATTTTTAGAAGGAAGTACTGAGAAAATTTCAGTTAGAAATAGAAAATTACACATTTCATGCAAAACAGGTTTTAATATAATAAATAATATATGAACATTAGGTCACCTCCCAGTCCTCGATGGAGCTCTGCCACTGAGCGATCTTATCCACGTTCTCCAGACGCCGTTTTCTCTCGTTAATCAGCCTGGCCACATTCTTCATCCCATTTAAAGCTGCCTCCACGTCTTTGTAGTCCCTAGGTGAAGACAAATTCATCATGGTGCAGCAAAAAAAAAAAAAAAACTGCTTATTAATAAAACCAGTTTTCCCATTCATTGAGAGAAACATATGGGACTTTACTTTTGTAGCATATTTTTGGTATAAATTATTTTTCCTCTTCTGTGCTTTTGCTAATACTATAAGACACGTGATGTGGATATACACGTAGATGTTTAGATACGTTAAGAAGAAACAGAAAATCCAACACCAATCCCTCATGAACTGTCATGAATTACACGCCTGATTGCCCACTTCACAAATCATCACGTCTCTTAGGTTATTTAACTCAAAATAATGTATTCATTATTATGAAGACGAATACTGTGTACGAATGAATTCATTCGTAATTCGTTCGCAGGAGTGTGTATAAGTCATATGAGTCATATGTTTCAGATGTGTCTCATGTGCCTTTGCTGACAAATGAAAGAGACTCTTATATGTACTGCATACCTGTGCTGGGGGTTGGTGTATTTGAGTAACTCGGCCAGCTGCAGTGGGTACTTGCAGATCTTCTGGACGGGAGTGAGGAGAAAACCGTCCAGAGAAATGTCAATCATCTTCTGCAGTAGACGGCAGGCCTCGAAGAAGAACACGTACTTGTTGAGCTTCATAAGCTTGGAGAGCTGGACGCAGGCGTTCGGGTGATTGTTACAGTACTCCGAGTAGATCTGGAAATCTGTTTGCTAGAGCACCACAAAGACAAGATGACAATGGAGATGAATGACATCAAAAGGACAGTAGCAACAGTGGTCAGTGACATCAATCGATCACTAATGTGGCCACTGGTGATCAACTGGATCAAATGAACCCATGAATCCATGTGATCAGTGATGTCAAAAGTAAGACATCAAACCAAAATTCCACTGCCCAAGGATCAAGGATATCAAATGTAAGATGCCATCATCGAAGGCATCAAAGGTGCAATTTCATCATCATGCTGCCACTAATCAATGAAAAAGGTAAGATTCTATATCTGATCAAAGATGTCAAAAATTGGTCATGGCAAAAATGAACACATTTCTGATCATCCTCATGTTTTGCTATGGTTGCTATGGTGATGTCAATAACTTTTTGAAGGTCCCACTGGCAGATGGTGACAGATAAAATGGGCTTGATAGTCTAGTTTGATTATGGTCATCAGATGATTATTACATTGATTACGATGAGGCGTCTTGGGATTAAAGCAAACTGCAGTATCAGGAAGCATTTAATTCAAATACGGATCAATTTTTTTAGCGTACATGCTCTAAAAAGCAGGATCCAATTTCGCTGAGATGAGGCTCGTCCTTGTTGAACCTCTTCTCTAGACATTTCAGGAACTTCTTCTGGAACCGATAGATGTCCTCGATGTTTCCAAAGATGGTGCACAGCTGCTCTTCTGTGAACATGTCCATGCGCTTCCGGCACTGTTTGATGTAACCCTACAAAGAACACAGAGGTCATTAAGTTGGATCATTGGGGTCAAATGAATCCAGCAAAGTTCATGTGAACAGTACAAGATCTAAAAAAGACTTGAAACAGGACAAGGCATCAATAACAACAAGAATCACTCGCAGTCTCTTCAAACCCTTAGGAGATAACAGTGAGCAGTGTTGGGAAACCTAATGATTTTCACATGAGATTAGGAAGTGGCAGTGATTGCTCCTCCCAACAACACTATCTTAAACCATCTCATACTAGCATGCATTCACTAGAAAGCCTATGAACATACGTTCATATTATTAACAGCACATAGAATATCTAGTGAAAGACAGGTCTCAACTTGCTGGAGGGTTTAAAACCTATATCAGGGATCCTTAACTCTAGTCCCTGGGATCCGCCTAGAGCAGATGTCAGGTTTCCCCATTGCTGGCATAGCACAGACCTAATCAATTATAGAGTAATTATCAAGCCCCTGATGAGCTGGAGTAGGTGTGTTGGTATTTGGACTGTGGCAGTATAGTACAACAACCACTATGGTGTTGTGGGTGAGCGCCATGTCTTCCCACCAATTCAAATCCAGGTAGTAATCATAGTGAGTTAACAGGCAAGTAATTAGTATTAAAACATGACAAGTAAAGTAGAACTAACCCATCCATCTCATCCAATGGGGGTTCAAATGGGATTTAAACTCACCAGAGATCCAATGGCCAATTTGCTCGGTGCCAATTTGCTTAAAGGTCTTTAAGCAAAGCCCTTAACCTTCAATTCCTCAGTTTCAAATTCTTTAAGAAAGGCTTCATCTAGCACCATGAATGGCTCTTTTGGTCCATTAGAACTCAACAACAGAGGATTTTCCTTTTAAAGAAGGTTCCAAGTCTAACTCTTATGGGGAAGCTATGAACCATTAACCATTAATGCATCCTTCTTTCTAAACAAAAGTGAATTTGATTCTCCTCAACTTGCTGAACAAATTCCTGTTCTCACTGACTGAACTGACCTCACAGATGTCCTTCAGGTGTTTGATGTAATCCCTCTCTGTGCTCATGATCTCATTGATGACGTTGGTCCTCATCTGCTCTTTGCAGGGCAGGCCAGGTCCGAGGAGCAGCCCAACGCCAGAGCTCTGCTCCTCCTGAGCCTCCTCCAGCTGTGCCAAGTAATCCTCCATCGGCTCATCCTGGTTCACACGCAACTGCGAGAGGACAGGAAGGGTCAAGCAGGGTCAAACAAGGCTTTTCAGATGAAAAAGAGTTTGGTTTTTCTGGAAATGCTCCGATTTAGTTCCTGACCTCAAAACCTCATTAGATAAGCAGCTCTTGAAAAGTTCTATATGCTGTTGTACATGACTTTTATTTTTGTTGTTCAGGTGTGTTCTCATGTCTGTAATATACATTTTTAATGTGCATTAGAAACCAAGTGGAGCACCTAAAGTCTCATGTCTGAAAAAGCATTCTTTGTGTTGGTCCACTGTTATTTAGATTTAAAATACATAATTATGATCTAAACAGGACACATGAGTTGAGTAGAATTGAAAAACTCCTCACTCTGACAAAGCTGGCTGGAAACCAGCCCTCGCTGTCCAGGATGCGTCCCCACCACCACTCCTTGTTTGTGGCGTCCACTACTTCAATGACGTCTCCAGCCTTGAAGCCGAGCTCCTGATCATCCATGGTGACGTGATCCCATAATGCCTCGGCATACACCACGCTGCCATCGCTGATCAGCTGCACAGGAGAGAAACTCGGTTTTATGTGTTCAATAAGTTAATAAGTGAGTGCATATAAACAATATCAGTTTCTCCTGAGTATTGTTAGTACCTATCCATTGTGAAGAGCATTAAATTGTCTCACTTGTATCTTATACTGTTGTATATCTGCTCTTTTTATACATATATTCTCCTTTGTTGTTGACTTGTATATGCCGATCTGTAGTTATAAGGCTTGTTCCCTTGTTGCATACACCTCTTGGTAACTTGTTAGCCTTGTCACCCTGTGCCTTGTCCCTTGAATCTGATTCTTGCAAAAGCTCTGATAACATGACTTTTTTCCATTTACAGACTTCTGATAGACTGAATCTGATCCGAATCCAATCTATAAGCTTTTATTCTTGGTGTTAGTCCACATTAAGCCATGTTCACTCCTATTCTGAGACATTGTGCAGCTCAGTAATAAAGGGTTGCTAATAAAGAAGCTCTGTCTTCTGCTTACAAGTATATTATGTAAGGAATAAAACACTCCATGTCATGCTGTTATAGGAAACTAAAACATAATGGGTTGAAGTGGGTTGATGTGATGAAGTGGAGCTACTGTTGCCACCGCAAAGTTGATTATTAATTTGCTATGTGGAGGACAAAAATTGTTGGGATTAGTTTGCTATGGCAGGATATCATCTGTGTATGTATAATGGTTGCACAGTGGCCATGATATATCCTCTGTATAGTGAAGGAACCAAAATAGAAATAGACCTATGGGATATTTTATGCCATTTCTCTCTCTCATCAATCCATCATTAAAGAGAGGGGTTTGTTGCTAGGTGACACGCCTGCATAATTTTGCCTGTCCGTGACTTTCAGTTGCAAAGCTTCAGTTTGTGCCAATATGATGTGGGAAAATCCTAACCAACATCACATAAGTTCATACTGTATATACTTCTATACATGTAGAATACTATTTTTCTATCAGTAATACACTATCACATGCACCAAACCCACTTCCTGATTGAATCCCTGCCGCCTCTGTAAGTACCTTTCCAAGATGTTATTATCCCAAGTGAAGTTTGTAAGATAAGCCTTTAGTGGCCTGAAGGATCACATGAACATTAGCAAAGGCATTAGAAGGCATTATGTTTCTCAGAAGGTATTGTAATATAATGCAGTTTCCTTCTCTAAACAGTTCTAGCACAGGACTAGCTGAGATCAAGTCCAGACAAGACTGTCTGCAAGATCAAGACTGAAAACCATCAAATCCTTTTCAAGGCCAAGCCTTTACTTCAGCTAGCTGGCTTTACTCCTGCATTGTTCCAATGATTAAGCTGTTTTCTAGAAGAAGGAACTACTTCTTGCCAAACTGTGTGCAATGCGGAAAGAAAAGACAACACAAACATTATTATTATTATTATTTTTTTTTTTTTATTTTTTTATTTTTTTTTTTTACAAACTCTCGGCTGAGTCCTTATTTAGTGAGATCAATTCCCAAGACCGAGACCCAAGTCCATGTAAAAGGCCAATAAATCCAAAACAAATCAACAAAGTCAACAAAAAAATGCCTCGAGACCATCTTGGACTCAAGTCCTACAGTGTCCTACTACAGTGTCCCCACCCTTTATGTTGTCATTGCACCTCATGGAGGCGTAGCATTCACTTCTGAAAATGTGCACAAGTGGCAGGCCATCAGCAAGATGTGGCAGACATCTTGCATGCAATTACACATATTTAAAAGTAAGTATAGTCCAGAATTAAGAGCTTGGCTAATAGTTCCTAGCTAATAGTTTCTTCTCATAATCGTCTCATAATCTATACATGAAACACCTGAGAAGGATTTTTACCAAGGAATTACCCAAATAAGAGGATGAGCAGAGTCGACCAAAATTGCTATGAATTACAGAGTGTTTAATAAATTTATATTTAATTTCCACAGACTACTTCCTGTTGGTTAACAGGTGGAGCAGGGTTGGCTCAATGGTGAAGGTTCTGTGCTAGTGACTGGAAGGTTGTGAATTCTAGTCCCAGACTGAGTAAATTAATATTAAGGAGAAATTTAAAAAATGCAACATCACAGTTTAGGTCTCAGGAGCTTGCAGCACTAACATTACTGCAGCTAAGTGTTGAACCGGCGAATACCTTTACTCCTGATCTAATGCCTCATGCTTTTGTGTTCATCTTTTCTCATTAAAACGTTTTATAGTTCATTTTTCTTGCAGTCTCCCAGCAAATTGACTGCATTTAATCAATAAACAAACCACATTTATCATGATAACAGAATATCAACTGCCCAAATCAGTTCCTTAGATGAACCCAGTGGATCCAACATAATTAAAATTTACATGTACATTTTAAATAAAGCCGCTCATGGAGTTCATCTGAGCCTTGAGGTCGGAAACCAGCTGAGCTTCACAAACCCTAGTTTACCAAGCTCAGCTTTGTGCCGACACTCGGAGAGAAATAAAAGATGAATTAGCCGTGATGATGATGATGCATTCAGAGCATGAGATGCATCCGGCCCATCAGAGCTACCGAAATATGGAGGTAATTTAACATGGTGTATAACTCTAAAGCACAAGCAAAGCCACATATGTACTTTTAAAAGAACCCCATTCACAGATGATCTATATTGCAAACACTATACGTCAAATTTCATTTTCTCTCCCCTTCATTTGCCAGATGCTTTTATCGATGGAAGTAGAATGTAATCCGAGTTCAGAGCTGAGTAATCGAAGCTTAAAGACTTCCAGTGCTTCTGTCAAGCACCTGAAATATTTGCAGATAGTAAGACAGAGGTAGTAATATTCTTCGTTCACATCACTAGTGGCCAATAAAACCATGGCTTTCTGGTAATCCTGGGATTTGAACTCACAACATACCAGCCATAGGCCTTATGTATCAAAGTGATACAAACAAATTTAATTTATTTATAAGAACACTGACACAAGAATTCTTGTGTAATTCATTTCTACACATCCAGATATTTGGAAAAAACGTTCATATCCTACGTTCTACTCCCGAGTGACCTTTGAATGATCAGCTTCGAATCACGTAATTGTTGAGGAGTTCCTGTGATTTTAGATACGGACTGCACTGCCAAGTTTCTTTCTTTCCATAATTAAGCCATAAATTAAGACAAATAAGACTAGCCATTCAATTAGGACAGACGTAATGGCGTCTTGTAAAAGGAGGAAGAGTGAGTGTGTGTCAGTGGTAGCCGATGCACTGCAGTGGCTGAGCTGCATTACTGGAAGATTTAGTGTACACCGCATTTAGGAGGCGCTCTCTCACCATTTACATTTGCCTTTTATGGAGTTTTGTGGCGGTGGTTAAATGTAAATCACCTAAATGTGCTCGCTCATTTATGGCTGAATGGTGTTTCTCAACATACGCATGTGAGTACAAAGAAAATCAACATTACCGAATGTTGCTGAATTATTCAATAATCATTAGCATGTTACTTAGGCTATACTTGCCATTTCCAATGTGAAATTTGTGAATTCATAGATGATTAGACATAATCACCATCGTCCAGAAGTGTTTTTTTTTTTGTCCTTTTATTGTTAACGATAGTCCAGCTGAAGAAAATCAGCTTGATCAGCATTCTGGCACTCAACCGGGACTAGCGTAGCCTCCAAGATAGCTGATATCAGCCAAACCGAGGCTAGCGAAGAGCTTACGCATGCTGCTTTCAGTGAGCCAGCAATAACATAGTGCAGGTTCAGGAGTCTTTTAAATTATCCAACTTCAATTTTGCATGTTTTGGAGCCCCTGTCTTTTTGATAAATGTGACACAACTGTATTAGGATCATTTTGATTACATTTGCTACATGTTGTTGCAGCTACTACATCGTAGTATTTTAATGGTTTCAGTATCATGGCGCTCTGTAGCCTGCATAGAGAGCTCGCACCAAAAACTTTATAAAATGTACTGCAATTTATATTTTTTAATGAATATCAAAAGCAAACAAGTTAAACGAAATCTGTTCTTATGTTCATGTAGCAGCTGCTCAGTTTTAATTTAAAGACTGATCTCACTTTGGATTTTAAAAGCAGCACCAAAATATCACCATATAGGGTCACAGTTGAAATTAATTAAACATTAACAATTAATCAAATTAGTAGCTAGACTATGAAGTAGCTACATTCATACAATATTTTACTATCTGGCTGTTGATCATTATTCATTACTTTGAGTCTTGTATATATTTAATGTTTATAAAGTTGATTTAATTGGAATGAGTAAAGCTGACATGGTTGGATTTCATTTTAAAAGGTATTTGAGCAAAACATCATGTTCCTAATTCTAAACATAGGCGATTTTTACGGTCATAAAGTGCAGTAACTGTTTTCGGTGAATATCAGTCTCAATATCTAGCGTAATATGATAATCGTGATTATCGGTTTAGACAATATCATCACCCTATCATTGTCACCTTAGTATAAAAATCACACCGTATGAATTCAGCCATGAAATATTATTGTAATATGATAAATAAGGAGCTCTCTGCCGTACTGCAGATGTTTACACGTTAAGCTGTGACGTGCAGAAATGAAAAACAAAAAAAAAGATAACTAGAGGATGTTTAAGAGAAACATATTGTACAAATCGTTGTGCTTTACCTGGGTTTTTATGCTGCAATCATACCAGAAGCCCATCAGAAAAAGAACTGTCCCACGTCCCCCACCCTCACTCCTCTCTCGTTCTCTGAAAAGCTTTCTCTCTCGTTACTGGAAGGCGAGCAGGAACACAAGCACCACGTTGACAATGACGAGGAACATCATGATGAGAAAGACGACCACACGCTGCGTCTCGGGCTCCATGTTGCAGCGGAGGAGTGTGTGGAGGAGGCCGGGCCTCGGCCTCACGCTCCTCACCCAGCTACGAGCCATGCGCACCCCCACTATCTATCTAAACCCCAGTCCTCAGATCTTCGCCTCTTTTCTTCCCTTCTTCTTTCTTCTCTTCCAGCAGAGATGTCAGGAGAATCCAAATCTCACCAGTACGACCTCATCAATTTTGCTGTTCATGTTTTATAGCTCAGGCCTTTCCCTGCATTTCTTTTTCTCTCTCTCTATTTCTCTCTCTCTCTCTCACTCTCTCTGTCCCTTACACACACACAAAGGGATGATGGCAGTTCTCCTCCATGGCCGTGTTTTCTCCTGTAAGTAAACACACGAGCTGATCACGGAGCTTGATTCTGCCCAGAGCTACGCTGGAACGCTCATCCATCACACTCGCAGCATTGCTCTCGTCTCACATAGCTTTTTTTTTTTCCTCTTTCTCTCCCCTTCCTACTGCGAATGACCAATCAGAGAACACGGTTCTCCACCGTATCCTGGAAACCAGAATGGTTGAGGCAGCTCTTAGCAACCATGGAGAAGAGCGGAGGAGGGGGAGCCAAGAATATGGAGCTGACTGCTTATTAGACAGATCATCTGTCTGTCTCTCTCTCTCTCTCTCTCTCTCTCTCTCCCTCTTACTCTTTCTCTCTCTCTGTTATTCTCTCTATCTCACTTGCTGTCTCTCTGTTTCTCTGTTATTCACTCTAGCTCTCAGGCTGTCTCTCTCTGTCTCACTCTCTGCCCTCCCTCCCTGTCTCTCTCTCGCTCTCTCTCTCTCTCTCCCTCTTGCAGGGCTAAATTTCACATGAAATCTGTCAGAGCTGTTCATTAAAAATATGCAAATAACAAAGTACCTATATAATATATATACACACAGAATCTGGTGTTCTTGGGCCACGTGTTTGGAGGCTCAGGTGTTTTCCACTTCAGCAGGTACATTTACAGGGAATCAGACCGAATAAATCCTCATCCATCCTCTTTAAATAACGACTCAGATCACAGCTCACAGATTACATAACACAGTGGATGGGGCGCCTGTCTATTTCAGGGCATCACACACACACACACACACACACACACACACGCCAATCCACATACCGGTGTGTTTTTAGGAGGTGGGAGGAAACTGGAGAATTTTTAGGAAAGAAATATTTGCCTTTAATTTCTTGCCTCTGATTCTTGCTAAAGTTTTATGTTCACTCTTGTTTACAGTATATCTCACACTCTGTGTTAAATGTGACTTGCATTTCTGTATATGATGTATTTCTCTATGGGACAGTAGGTCTTTGACAGAACATACCAAGGTCAGACGTGATAACGCTCTCTGGCACATCCAGCCAAAGGAGTCTTATCAATCCCCTACCCTTCTCTCCTTATCTCCGGAGCTACATAAGCTAGGACTTTCTACTGTTTAGTTTAGCCCGGTAGACTGGTGTAGACTTTCCAAAGATATACTTATGTTGGTGGAAAAAAAGCAGATCTGTAGATTTTCCAAGTGTACAAATACACGTTTAGCATCCGCTTTTACCATTATTTATGAACCAAGAAAACATTGCCTGGATTCCTCTAAGGGATTGAGAGAAGACCAGCAGTTTTGCTATTGTAGATATGGAGAAGAGTTAATATTGTAGACACAGGGAAAACATTAACCTCAGAAACCCATGCTCAGATTCAAACTTCTCCACTGCCTAGAGTGTTCCTTATACCAGGAACTCAAGCCCCAGAGCCTCCTGAAGCCAAATTAAAGATGATAGGATACATAAAGCACACTATGAACAAGAAATCAGAACACAAACTAAGCCAAAGGACAGAGCTGTAGTGCTGCAGGAATGGTATGTGTTCTGGAGATTTGAACCAACAAACAAAATGAGCAAAATAAACACTGGATGTGATACACAAAATGTTATTAGGTTTCTGGGCTTGAGTTCCTAGCTTTAAATTCATGGGTTTATGTTGGTTGGTGGGTTTATGCTGGTCTTTAGGTTCCTGGGTTTAAGATCTTGTGGTTAAGTTCTTGGGATTCAGTGTCTGAGGGAGAAGGCAGCTAATGAGATGCTTCCAAAGCAATCATCATCATCATCATCATCATCATCATATTTAATATAAGTACGTACATATCCACACCATTCTTCAAAACATAAGAACCTCTTACACACGTTGCTATATTTTCATCTAATCAACAGGTCTGCTACAGCCAATGAACCATGGCTACAAGTCATCCGTGAGAAACAGAACCTTCTCTTCAGCTGGTGAATGTTGATCTCTATTCAAAACACTAAACTTTAATTATTCTTTCACCAGCTGGTCTCCTCATTCACACAACACAAAGCAGGAGATGCCTCTGGCCAACACAAACTGGCAGTTCTGCATCACTGCGGTACACACACACACACACACACACACACACAGTTCACAGCATAGCTTTGGAGATTGTATTTAGCTGGCAGGCACGCTTGCTCCGTTATCTGTTATCTGAGGGTATGAAGCTGAGGTATCACACTGGGTTTAGACTGCACCAGTGCCAGAGAAGTATTTTCTGCATTTAAATGCCATATAACCCTGGAAGAGAATTTGGTGAGATATGTTTTACTCGTTCATTCCTTAGCTATCCTCTCCTACATTAGGAACGTAATGCGATGCCACTATGTGTATTTAAACCCAAAATGGGTGTGGTTTAAACCAGAAGGTTTTTTTTTTCTATTATCAATAAATAAATATGAACTCTACCACTCTTTCCCTGGAAACACGGGAAAATCCCCAGCTGTAGAAATGTGAGTAGGGTCAGCATGGTATGGGGATTCTGGCTCTGACAGTTCCTCAACCTCAGCTACATCACTCCAGTTAATAACTGGTCTCGACTAGAGACGTGCGCCAGACTGTTATTATTTCTGTGCAGTTATTTTTGATCGTACCTGACCTTTGATATTTTCTAACTAATTTAGTTGGTTTGATTTCCCATAGTATAAACAAACTAGTAGCCTAATCTAAACCACTGTGGCCCCGACCAGCAGTTACTAAGGACGAATGAACAAACACTGTAAACACATCATGTTAATGAACGTGATTTTATTTTGTCCAGCAAACTCTCTGGATGGATCTCTGACCACTCGATAGCAGCCGAGAGGAAAAACCTCCAGCTTTCATCCAAAACAACGTTAATGTTGAATGTTGAATGTTGAATTGAATGCTGTTACTATAGAAACTAGGTTATGTTAATATTTGACCATGTCTAGTGATGAAATCTCTCTGACCTCGTTTATGGCCAGCTGCTCTCCTGCTCCTCCTGGATGAGGGAAGCGATGTCCCGAACTGCGTAGCTCCTCGTAAAGATCCTCTTCACTGCCGGCCTCATCACCTCCACCCAGCTTCTCTGGAGCTCCGTCAGGAAGGATCACCGCTGAGGGACAGAGACAGAAAGAGATAACAGGTGACTAGCCGGTCAGGTTCGCTAATGTTTGCTAGCTGGATAACAAAGTCTATGGATTTCGTGTTTATGGACTTACTAACACAAGCTGCTTGACAACTAGCGTTGTTGTTTACACTGCAGCACTGTTGGATTCTCTCAGTGCAGCTGCAAATCACAGCTGTACATTAATGTACTCGTTCGAACATAAGGAGATGTTTATATAACATTTATGGAAGGAGTCTCCAGTGTCAGTGTAACAGTCAGACGTAAAACTTTATGTTTTCTGATATCTTCAGCTGTTTGTTTTTTTTTTTCAGGAGAGAGAATAAAGAGCAGCTGGTGAGGGAACGGCCGTTTATAGCTGCTATAACGTAAGTGAGAACAGGAACTAACTCGTTTCACTGACGTCCCACAACATTAAATGTAACAAGATGCTTCAGGATATAAACACCAGAGTCACTCATTACCAGAACACCACACACACACACACACACACACACTCACACACACACACACACATGCTCCCTGCTCCTTTCGTCCATATCTACCTGCTTCTTTTCTAAAAATAGCCTTCCAGTTTCGGCCAATCACAAACACTCGTACAGTGCATCCGTGTCGTGTGTATGAGATGACAAATCACCGTGGAAACACGGCATGAGCTCCCAAGCGACAAGCGCATGGTGATGAGCGGAAATGATTCGATATTTTATCATTAACCTGAACATATCTATCTCTGTTTATATGTGGATGAATGGATGGAATGAATAAAAGAATAGAATAAATGAATGGATGGGTGTACAGAGGGAGTAAAAGGATGAAGAATTGATGGATACTTGGATGGACAGAGGGAATGAAAGAGTGGATGGATGGATGTACAGACAGTGGATGGATGGGTGTGTGTATAGATTATTATTATTCTTATTATTATTATTATTGTGTGCTAATCTGAGAAGCCTGATTTAGATTGTGTTAGTTTTGTGTGTGTGTGTGTGTGTGTGTGTGTGTGTGTGTGTGTGTGTGTGTGTGTGTGTGTGTCCAGCAGGAGGCGCTAAAGCTCGCTCTGTGACTCTGTACTGGCGCACTTTCACACTGAGTGCCACAGGAGGGAACACACACACACACACACACACACACACACACACACAATCCGTCTCCACTGTCATCTGTTCATCCATTACTGCTTCAAGCTGAACTCTGCTCATCTCACCATCCTTCTCTCTCTCTATCTCTCCATCCACCCCCCCCCCCCCGAGTCCTTTCTCTGTCTCTCTCCTCTCTGTTTTTTTGTGCTGTCCATCTCATTCTGTTCATCTTTATGCTTCTGTCCATTCTCTCTATATCCATCATTCTTTCTCTTCTCTCTATCCAGCACTCTTTTTCAATTTCGTTCTCTATCCATTTCTCTCTTATGTTCATCTACTCTGTCTATCTGCCTGTACATGTCTTTATTTTATTCTCTCTCTCCCTCTCTCATTCTTCCTGTCCATCCTTCTCTCTCTGCTCCTTTTTTTTTTTTTTACTCTATCCTACTTTCCATGTCTTTTGGATTTTCTGCCTATGTCTCTTCTTCCATCTTTCTTTTACTCCACCCCTCTTTCTTTTTCTGTCCATATCTACGGTCCATCTAACTCTCTCTCATTCACAATCACTCTTTATTTCTCTCTTTAATTCTGAATATATGTTTTTACTGGTTTCATCTGTTTGTCCATTGCATTTGTTTTAACTTTCCAATTCTCTCACTCTCTCTCTCTCTCGCTCTCTCTCTCTTTCATGCCCGCTGTCTCTGTAACAATACCATTCACATCAATAATAAACGACACACTCGTATATCATTACTGATAAAGCCGATGCTTTAAGAGCTCTGATCTGAAGCTTCTAAGAGACGGTCTGTGAAGAAGGTCATGTCATGATTAAAAAGGACCCAAGGGCAATCAGACACAGGGAGGAGGAAGGAGGAGGAAGGAAAAGGACGGAGGTGGTGGCTTTTATTTGCAGTGATTGGCACCTGAGCGATTCTCAGGAGATTAGAGAGAAAGAGAGGGCAGAAAAGAGGGAAAGCCACCTTTAACCCCAGCGAATCCTCTCCCACTGTGATTGTTCCTCACGTCAGTCATGCTGGAGAAGATCATCCGTTTAACACAATGTGTTACTCTCTGAATAAGCACTATGAAATGAAAAATTGTTTATTGGAAGTAATAAATCTGCCATATAATAATAATAATAATAAGTAAAAAATCAGATTTTTATCCATTTATTGTTACATGTAATGTTGTGCAACATCCACAATACAAGTCGGTTCCTATTCTCATTATGTTATAGCAGCTATAAACATTCGCTCCCTCCCCAGCCTCTCTTTCTTTCTTTCTTTCTCTCTCAAAATAAAAAAACAAAACAAAACACAGCTTGTCATGTTACTGAGAAACTGCAAAACACTAGGGAATGGAGCATATACTTCTGAAACGTCTGAAAGTCTTTAAATACTGGGAGTGAGTAATGAGATAATGGAGTCCAGGTGTGTGCGATCAGAAGGATGACGATTGGGAACGTGGCAAAGTGTGTGTAATCTGGGAAAAGGAGTCCGTGGCGGCCATGTTTGTAGGCTGCAATGCAGGATGGGAAGTGGAGTTTACTGACTGGGTTGAACTGACACTTTGCACGTTACGTAGAAACCACAAAGCGCAAACACCTCCGTCATCAAAACCTACAGCACTGACACCGGAGACTCCTTCCATAAATGTTTTCTTATGGAAAACTTCACCAGATCAACAATTACACGTTTTTAACCCGTTTGTGTGGAGCTTCTGCTGTACAAGCCCCATGAATGAGCTGTTACTACATCAGGAAATAGGAATATTTATTATTTAGAAACATTATCAAGTCGGTTTTCCTTTTCCTTCCACACAGAACAGGTAGAGAAACTGCACAAATATGAATCGATATTCTTCACAGCGTCTATCTGTTTAAATCTAGTTTTTACAGAAGCCACACCTACTGTTTTACGGCTGATTCCTTCAAGGACTGTCTCTTACAGTCTCTGTCACGTGAACTCCCACACGCACACACACACACACACACACATATACACACCATCACACAACCCGTCACACATGGACACGAGGGACTGAAGAGGACGCAGGGGTGCAGCTCATATACTGTACACACACATGATTTATACTCAAATTCCCTTCACACACTCCCTCGATATTTACCCACCATCCCCCTCTCTCTTCTTTCTCCCACCAATCTATCACTCCTCTCGTCCTTTTCCGTGTGTGTCTCACTCTCTCTCAGGCTCCTGTGTTCTCTCCCACGGTCACTCTGTCCACTTGGGAGAAGCCAGTCACCCGGGGTCAATGACCTTCAGTACACACTCTCTATAATTCCTTAATATCAGCTCTGACAAGCATCAGTAGTGAATTAATTGCGGTCTAATGTTCGAAAACCTAAGTCCAGAATTTCATTTCTAATCAGGACGAGGTGATGATGAGGAAGCAATAAGTGGGTGGAGTCAGTGGTCAATGGACTGGCGATGCTCAACACTCAACAGTAAGCGGCGTGGCTAAAAGTGCGACATGCTGAAAGTACTAGCTGCACAAAGAATTAATATAATAAATAAATTCTCTAAATATGCCACTTACTTATAATCATAATATGAATCTGTCCCATCTTTCCCAGAGAGAGGGAGAGAGAACGTTTTAATGAGAGCACAGATCACTCAGGAGCCAGAAAAAAGGGGGTTCAAACCTGACCATGTGCTCAGAGTCACAAAAATGTACAAACTCTGTGGTTTGCTAACTAACTAGCATGCTAACTAGCTAGCAGGATAAAGCACTGAATTCGCCAGCCCTTTCTGAATTGCTTGTACTTGTGATGTAGTGATGTCACTACTGTGAACGTACCTACCTGTTCAGTCATTCAGTTATTGTTGAAATAATACAGTTTGCAAACTAGCTGGTTAGCTAAATAGCTAGCATGCTAACGTAAAAGAAAGGAAATTGCCTCAAGAGCTTCTTAGGTACTATAATCAAACACGATTTTAAGACTAGTACCTGGTTATAAAGGTATTGCTAATAAATGTTGAAAAGTACCACATGCTAATCGAGTGGTTTGGGCAAATCGATGATATTTTAGAGCTGGGCCAGTAAAATAAAACACCAGTGCACCGTGAGATCGTAATAAACATCACGGCGTCATTATGAATACACTCACGCAGGCGGCTAACGCTACGGGGGAACCAGAAGCAGCTGAGATTTAGCCTACTTTCATGTTTTAGGCCACTTGTTTAGCGGAGGTGAGGAGAGGACAGTCGGGTGTCGAGGACGATGTCATGAGAGGTGACAGAATTTAACTGGGCACGACGCCAGGGCAGGGCCAAGGGGTGAGACAAGCGAGAGAGGCACTATCAGGCCTAAAATAACTTCACACGCACACGCACACACTCCTTAAGCAGCATTCACAATGCATTTTGCATCTCCTTGCTGCTTCAACTCCGCACCGTTCCTCTGTCTGTTCATTTACAGAAGTTAGATTTTAGACAGCAGGTCTATCGGATGGCGAGCCAGCCAGGAGGGACGGAAACAAGCAGGGGCGGATTTAGTGATTTAGGGCCCAAATCACATGCATAACCACACACAAATGAACCAACTGTTCGACATAAAATAAGAAAATATAGAAAAATATTAAATATAAAGAAAAATATATACATAAAAAATATATGAAGGGATTAAAAAAATGTGTATAAGAATATACAGAATATAAAAGATAGGTATAAATATAAACTATAGGAACGGGGCCCTATTCAACTGCACACATTTACCTCGATATTCCATTTAACATCAATATTTAAATTTTCAGCATACGTTATGTAGCATTAATAATTAAAAATATATATAAATTGCATTTTTACCGGGCCCTTGGCGTCTACTTTTGCCTAGTGCTAAGTCTGGAGACTGGAGACAAGGCCCGACTTAAAAACTTTTTCACATTTGCTCACGCAGAGTGCAGAGATCTTCATGGTCTAATGCGTGTTAGAGCTGAAGAACAACCCCCTCCTGGGAGAGATGTCGCACCAACCCAGTCTACAGACAGCCGGAATATGTTTTTCTTATTTCTGATACAGTTTCTGTTTGGGAAATGAGTGTATTTAAATTCTAATTTTAACAATCCTGCAAAAGAACCCTGTATAATGCTATGTACTGTTTACTATAATACTATTTACTACTTTAGCCTGTTTATTATTGCTAGTGGGTTAGCTTGTTTACTATAATGCTAGTGGATTAGCTTGTTTACTATAATGCTAATGGATTAGCTTGTTTACTATAATACAAATTGGTTAATTTATTTACTATAATGCTATAGGGTTAGCTTGTTTACTATAATGCTAATGGATTAGCTTGTTTACTATAATGCAAGTGGGTTAGCTTGTTTACTATAATGCTAGTGGATTAGCTTGTTTACTATAATGCAAGTGGGTTAGCTTGTTTACTATAATGCTAGTGGATTAGC
>CM040975.1:31553953-31574503 GCA_022985145.1 Pangasius djambal | reverse complement strand
TGGGTTAGCTTGTTTACTATAATGCTAGTGGATTAGCCTGTTTACTATGATGCTATTGGATTAGCTTGTTTACTATAATGCTAATGGATTAGCTTGTTTACTATAATGCAGATTGGTTAATTTATTTACTATGATGCTAGTGGGTTAGCTTGTTTACTATAATGCTTGTGGATTAGCTTGTTTACTATAATGCAAATGGGTTAATTTATTTACTATGATGCTAGTGGGTTAGCTTGTTTACTATAATGCTAATGGATTAGCTTGTTTACTATAATGCAGATTGGTTAATTTATTTACTATGATGCTAGTGGGTTAGCTTGTTTACTATAATGCTTGTGGATTAGCTTGTTTACTATAATGCAAATGGGTTAATTTATTTACTATGATGCTATTGGGTTAGCTTGTTTACTATAATGCTTGTGGATTAGCTTGTTTACTATAATCCTTGTGGATTAGCTTGTTTACTATAATGCTTGTGGATTAGCTTGTTTACTATAATGCTAATGGATTAGCTTGTTTACTATAATGCAAATGGGTTAATTTATTTACTATGATGCTAGTGGGTTAGCTTGTGTACTGTAATGCTAGTGGGTTAGAGGTGTTTACACTTTCTGGTCTCTTGCTGTGGTAAGAGGAATAAAACACCAGGAATGTGCTGTTATAGGAAAATAATGGACTTCGGGATGATAACAGTTACTTGGCTTAATCTCAGCAGCCTGTCATGGATTAATTTCCTAGAACACCATGACACCACAAGTGTGTTCTTCCTTACTTAATGTGTTCTCTGCCTGTGCTGATAAACGCACTGAGCCGTGTCCCAGACAGAAAACACCGCTACGCCCTGATGTCTAGATGACACTGCGCAGTCCCTCGAGGCTCTGTGTCCCCACGCTGACCCGCTCAGTGCCAAGCAGGACACACACACACACTCTCTGTCTGAGAGATGCCTCACACACATTTCACAGTGGAATTGTGTGAACTGGAATAACTCCCAGTGTCCGAATAGAACCGTGCACGGCTTAACGGTACAACGCTGACATTTATGATGAATATAAACACAAAACACATCTCTTATTTTCCAACTGTGAATATCTTAAACATTATACCATCTTTTTTCTCCACACACCACAGATTGTGTTCATTTACATCCTGCAGACACTGGAGGAATTCATTAAACAACAGTTTGTCACCCAGCTGTGTGTATGAGAGAGACAGAGTGTATGAGAGAGTGTGTATTAGAGAGTGTGTGTATGAGACAGAGAGTATGAGAGAAAGAGTGTATGAGAGAGTGTATGAGAGAGAAAGAGGGTATGAGAGAGTGTGTGAGAGTATGAGAGAGAAAGAGTGTATGAGAGAGTGTGTGAGTGAGAGAGTGTATTAGAGCGTATGAGACAGTGTATGAGAGACAGAGTGTGTATAAGAGCATACATAGGGTAGTGGTAGCTCAGTAGTTGCTCAGTGGTTAAGCTGTTGGGCTGCGGATTGGAAGGTCGTAAGTTCAATCCCCACCACCACCAAGCTGCCACTGTTGGGCCCCTGAGGAAGGCCCTCAGCTGCTCAATTGTATAAATGAGCTAAATGCAAGTTGCCCTGGATAAGGGTGTCTGCCAAATGCCATAAATGTAGAGTCTATGAGAGTGTGTATGGGTGATGACAACTCTGAGGCACTATGCACATATATATTTATGCTAGTTCATAGCTCTTTAATGCTAGCGAGTGTTTCGTTGTATTTAATTGTAGTTCATAGCTGTTTACTGTAATATTCTAACTAGTTACTGGGCTAATCTGTTTAACACTACTTCATAGCTGTTCATAGCTGCTAGTTTGTAAATAAATAAACATATGGCTAGGTAGTGGGTTCATTTGTTTAATGCTAATTAAAGTTAATAAGCCACAAAAAACCACAACTTGTCAAGTTACTGAGAAACCATGTCAGAAGCGTAAACTCTGTCCTGAAGATGTCCGAAGCGTAAAGTTACACTTTTAGTAGAGTTTAGCACTTTAGCCGACTCCGAGTCGAGATCAAGACCAGAGCCAATGGAGTCAAGACCGAGTAGCACAGCGGGGCGAGACGAAGACCAGACCGAGAGTACTGTACTGGGAATTCTGTACTGTAACCGGAACATTACAAAGTACTTGCTCATGGAAATGCTGTTGTGGTCTCGGGTGGTGTTTCGACATTTCGAGTCTTCGTAGGCTGAGAATGAGACAACACTAGCTTTAGCTCTGACTGTTACAAAGCACTGACACTGGAGACTCCTTCCATGAATGCTAAATAAACACATTTCTCCTTTCAGAAAACTTCACGTCCCTGTGAATGAGCCGTTACCATAGAAACGATAACGTATCAGAACGAGCGCATTAATATCAGCCTGTGGTCTGCAGCTGCACTACTGTCCGAGCTGCTGTTCTAGAGAATTCATCAACACCCCCTCACTGTGGGGTAATGTGTTAATTGTTGCAATAAGTAATAAAAAAACCATGAATGTTGTTGAACGGTGTGATAGAGATCACTGACTTCAGATTGTTGTGTCATTATGGAATGAAACAGAGCTCAACAAATGGGAAGAGACTGTGTAGAATCAAACACTGATTAACACACACACACACACACACACACACTCCCAAGAGATGAAATAGGAAATTCAGTTTATCTGAAGCTAATTGCTGCTGGTGTACACGGGAGGAAAGATTAAAATGCAAGATTAATGATCTCCTTCCTGCTGGTGAAACACACACACACACACATACACACAGACGTGTTGACTACACAGCTCGGGTTTGGATTTTATTAGTTTAGCCATTTTCATGGTGTGCATTTTACTGCATTTATTTTATATCATGCTCAGACTGAGGTCATAAATTTGTAATGTTTGTGTAGAATGATTTGTGAATGGTTTGTGTAGGTGGTTTTATCGCACTATAAGTGCATATAATTCACTCTTTTAAATTGCCAAATTAATAAAATGATCCCAACGTTGGTGTTAATCCGATGCGCTCTGCTGTAAAGAGAAGAAAAGCACTTTGACGGATAATCTCACCGAGCGCTCGTGTGCTTCACTTACAGAGAAACCTGAAGTCCCTTCATAATTTTGTCCATAAAAATCACTCCTTAAGATCAGCAGTGTCTCTGGTTAAAATGCGTCGCCTTCAATGTCCTCCATGTCAGAATAGAGAAATCTGTAGTCGTGTCTGAGGTCTGAATACAGATGTGCACGGTTCTGGTGTTAATCCAGTCCTCGCTACATGTGCTTAACTTGTCGAATACGACCCACACATTTTAAAGCTGTACTGAAGGGGTTAAAAACGCCAACACATGCTCTTTCTCTCTCTCTCCTGATCAACATTCCAGCCTGAACCTGAAAGAACGGCTATAAAACCGTAACAGGCCATCGATGGCTCGGAGAAATACAGGCTAGAGTGTGTGTGATCGCATAAGTATGGCTGTGTGTGTGTAACGAAGATGTATAGCCCTGTCGTACAGGTATAGCGAAGTGCAAGCACACACACACACACACACACACACACACACACACACACACACACACAGCAGGTTGGATGACGGAGACGAAGAGCTGAGCATGCTGCAAGCCTGAACAGATGTTCAGATGTTCTCACACACACACACACACACACACACATCCATATTAAAAGCATATATTAAAACAGCTTGCATTTCCCAGCAGGTCTGATGAAGCAGAGTGAGATACGGGGTGAGTGTGAGCTGCAGAGGCTTTTCAGGGACACGACCAAAAGAGGTAGATCAATAAATAAGGGGGGGGGGGGGGGGGGACGAGAGACAGAGAAACAGAGAGACGATCCCTATACCTCCATGTTCTCTTGTATTTTGTTACTAAGAGGAAATTCTTAATGCAGCTACTGTAACATACACTTAAATTTATAAATACAGGCACATTCCAGGAAATACACAAGCTCCAGCAAAACTGTGACCCAGTGGCCTAATGGATAAGGCATCAGCCTCCGGAGCTGGGGATTGTGGGTTCAAGTCCCACCTGGGTCGCTGCTTTGTCGTAGTGCTTTAGCTATACACATGTTCAGTTGCTTCCTATAAAGAAAAGCTCAAGAAACATTACCTCAATCATAGGAAACTGGGTCACATCAGCAGAAATCCAATGATCTCTGAACTGAGAATGTGGGTTTGATAACTGTAATAATCATTAATTCACACCTTGAACTCTTACAGGCGCAGCATTTCTCAGGCTTTAATTGTGCCTCCAAGTTTCCCTTCTTATCTCCTCCCTCTGAGGAAGAGGGGAAAGGATGCAAGGAAAGAAAATGAGGGCAAGAAGAATCAAACGACGTTTTCTACTGAAGGAGACATTGTTGCTCACTGAAGCATCACTTTAAAGCTGCTTTAGTGAGTAAATGTACTGATGATGTATTTCCCTGCTGTAATGACTGGTTTACACACTGGTGTATTCTTGATCCCAAAGTGATTAAGAATTGGTACTTACTTAAACACAGTAGGCTTCATTGATTTCCAGGTCATGGGCTGAACGATGCAGTATCGAGAAATCAAGTATGAATCAGTTTTGGGACGCAGGTCTGGTCCTGGAGAACCACCACCGTACATACTTCTGTGTTTTTCCTGCTCACAACTCACCTGATTCAACATAGCTAATTAACAAGCCTGAACTAGGTTGAACTGGATGAACTAGAGGAAGCAAAACACCAAAATGTGCTAAGTGCCGGATCTCTGGTATCATGGCTTTGAAAGCTTTGGCTTAATAGATAAGACATTGGGGTATGGAATTAAAGGTTGTAGGTTTGAGTCTCACCTGCATTACTATGGTATAGTTTCTTATTTAGTTAGTTTAGTTACTTTTTTTATAACAGTGCAGCAAGGCAGTGTGGTCAAGTTACAAGGAGAGCCTAACAGACACTAACTGTGGATTGGACTAAAAGAATGAGCCTTTCTGTGGCCCAGTGGCCTAATGGATAAGGCATCAGCCTCCGGAGCTGGAGATTGTGGGTTCAAGTCCCATCTGGGTCATGACTCCCTCTAGTGTTGTACTGCTGATATCAACTGTGTTTAGGTTTAGAAAACATGAGCTGCTACTGGCTTATTGTGTACTGTACATCCAGCAGGGAGGGGCGAGAAGAGGAATGTAATTAACACATGAGCATGGTGTCCCAGGCTGACCACAACACAGCAAAAGTAATGATCGTTTACTCAAATGAACCAAGAATTCTCCATGAGTACTCATTAGATTGGAGTTTACACTTGACATGATATTTTTCTATAGCTAAAAGGACAAATGGACCAAAAATGCGGGCACATGACTTAATCTTGTTACCACACTAATCTCAATTGCATATGAAAAAGTGCTTGGACCCCTAAAAACTCTCCGAGCTTGCTTATCACACCTATTCCCATCACAACTAGCTCAGGAAATTCAATCCAGTTATTCTAATCAAGTTCACATGTGTGGTCAAAAAAGCAAATTAACCTTTTCCGAATGATCCATCACACATCGTCTTGGCTTATTAAAACATCTGATGGACTGTAATGAGCCAGAGAGCTACACAGTCCCAGCTGGTGAGTCTTGGCATCACATTAATTCTGCGTCTTCATACCCCTGAGCTCAACATCACGTTAAGATTAAGAATGTTGTTTATTGCATTCATCTGCACACACATCCAGAGCCTTGAACAAAGCTCATACATACAGCATTGTGCTTCCACTTTTCCCACTTCTGCAGTGGCAGACCCTTCCTGTGTCTTTGTGTTCAGCGACTGCAGGAACTGGGATCTAATTAGCGCCAGTGTCTGAGAGAGAACGAAGCCAGGCTTTACCACCGTCATCACTGTGATCTCTCTCTGGAGGCCCATTCAATGCAACCCGTGTTCTTCTGACCAGCAGATAAAGCTCCAGACCTGCCAGAACACTGATACAAATGAGATCCTTCACCTAGAAACACTAGAGGAACCTTCTGGAGGTTGATTCAATGTAACTCAGCTCAACGATTTGCAAGAATATGAAGCATGAGAATAACAGAATTCAATTCCATAAGTTCAGTGCAGCATTATCCGCATATGGCCCAGCTTCCAGAACTGGGAGGCATTGCTGTCTCTGTCTCTTGCTAAAGAGCATTTCAAAAATCGAAACAAAGGCATGTGGATGACAAAAAACATTATTATAGACCAACCGAAGAATAAGAGATTCAAGCTCAAGCGCATTATCTGAAACCAATACATTCTTTCTATTATGAGAAGAGTAAAAATGGACCACATGAAATTTAGTACGTGTGTTGGAGCAGGTTGAGAACAGCAGCAAACAGCATGCAGAGATTAAATAAAACAACAGATGAAACATCAGTGCAGCAATAAAGTGTGATCACGGTACAAGGAAATCTCCACTAACTGTGGACTGTGCTGTAAGAAATGCTTGCGTGTGGCCTAGTGGCCCGGTGGATAAGTTGTCTGGAGCTGGGGATTGTGGGATTGAATCCTTCCTGTGGTGCTGGTTATCACAGAGCTATCCCAGCTGAAAGTAAAAACAGATGGTGTCTTTGGGAAAAAAGAATGCAAAAGCAGCTAGCTGTCCTTTAGTTGAATTGGCTCAAAGAATATGTATTGTTAATCCATTAATCCAGAAGTATTTGGGTCAAAGAATGGAAAACCTGGAGAAGAAAACAGGAAACTAACCAAAAACTAAAATTAACCAACGCTCTATTCAACCATTATTCCAAACACTTGAGTAAATGTTCTAAACAGATTCCAGTTCATTACTTGATCCAGTAACAGATCTGCTTTATTAAAACCATCTATAAAGTATGAAACGAAGTAATAAGAAGAATAAGAAAACACGCTGATGTGGTACATGTTTTTATTGAGTGTCTCAGGGGAGTGATGAATAGATAGTATTTTTAGCTCTAGGTTTGAACATGAACATGACCCAGTTAAAAGACTAACTGAGGCGTACAATATCGAGTCTAATGACCTTGAAACAATGCAACAATGAACAACATGGCAGAGTTATGACTTAGCAGCAGCGGTCTTACTCTTCAGTGAGTGATATATAAAAACAGGGTATATTAGAAATGCATTGGACCATCATAAGGTTCACAGTGTTTTTGGATGAGCAGCACTTAAAGAAGCTCCAGTGTGGCTTATTAGGTATGTGGTTACGTGGCCCAATGACCTAATGGCTAAGGCGTCAGCTTCCGGAGCTGGGGGTTATGGGTTTAAGTCCCATTTGGGTTGCTATTTTGTTACTCACTGAAGAGATTTGTCTACTCTAGAGGATACTGCATTATAAGGATGAACTAAAGAAAGTGAAAAATGTAGAAATATGGCGGAGAACCTACAAAAAGAACTCTCACGAGATGTGGATTGGACTAAAAGAACAAGCATTTATGTGGCCCAGTGGCCTAATGGCTAAGGCATCAGCCATTTAGATCACATGATACACATTATGAAGATCACATGATACACATTATGAAGCAGTTGAACCTCAAGTCTAAGGTCTTCAGATCATCATGGAACTACATACTGGATATTCTTTATAATTAAAGCTTAGATGTCCCGGAGTTCGATTTCATCCCATTTACGTTTATCGTCATTATTCATGTGCTGCACACGTGGTTAAATACACATACACTATAATCCCAAGATACAAGCATACTCTCTTAAGCATAACAATTTAACACGTGCTAAAATCCCATTATATGACATTACGCATCATTTCAGCAATTCAGCACTTACTGAAACAGCAGAAAGTGTGAAACATAAAGAAGTGCCAGAGAAAACTGCTGTATGCACCCATAAATAAGCACCATCTGCATAGAGGCAGCCCCGGTTAACATCTGGATCATTCCCTTTATTTGAATGCACAAAGACCTACAAAACAGCAGTTGAGTAAAAAAATAAAACAAAACTTAAAGTTACAGTTTTACCTCTGACTGTTACAAAGCGCCGACACTGGAGACTCCTTCCACACACAAATGTTACATAAACATCTCCTTACAGATATCAATGATAATATGTGTTAGTTAATCGGTTTATGCGGAGCTGTTACTATAGACAAGATAATATATTCGAAAATTGCTCCATATCTTCTGACCAATCAGAATCCAGGATTCAGCAGCGCTCGGGGATAAAAGCGGTTCGCAATCAAACTCTGCTGAAAGTGCGATAACGACGATAGAGTAGCACCTCAAACAGATCATTTTCTCACTGATTATTTCAGTGCGATGTCAGTGAGTGAGGACGCCTCGTACATACGCTCGATTTCTCTGTCCTTGTTTCCTTTCCATGCATTCTTTTCGCGTGTCCTCAAAACACAAATAGGCATGGCAAGGAAAGTAAAGGAGGACGTGCAATGGAAGAAACGAGAAGAGAAACAGATCAGATCAGATCCGCTTTACTGACACCACTGAATAAAGTGTGCTGATTGGAGCTCTGGATTTTTTATTTATTTATTTTTATCAGGCGTCTCAGTGGAGTGATACATAACCAGTATTTTAAGCTTTGGGTCTGAACGTGACCTCTGTATCCCAGTGGCCCAGAATGCATCAGAGAGATGAGAACATCTGCTGGAATAGTTTGAAATATAACCACGAGGGAAAGGTTAATCCCTCAATACCTCCAGAGAAAGAGGCAGGAAGGTTCACTCACAAACACACCTATGTATGATTGAGTGTGTAGGTTGACATTTAAAGCTTTTCCAGACTTTTCTGTTCACTTCTTTCTAGTAGTGAAGTGATGTGACGTGTGGCCAAGTATGGTGATCCCCCATCCAAGTGCGCACACACACAGTAGTGAACACACCCACACCCACACCCACACCCACACCCACAGGCAGCCTTTTTGGGGGTTCAGTGCCTTGCTCAAGGGTCTCACCTCAGTCATGGTGAGGTGGTATTGAGGGTGGAAGAGAGCACTGGTCATTCACTCCCCCAATCTACAATCCCTGCTGGCCTGAGACCCAAACCCACGACCTTCAGGTTCACCTTTGGGTTCCAAGTCCGACTCTCTAACCAGTAGGCCACGTATTTCCCTTAAACAGCACTGTAATAACTTGATAACTGAAGTAAGTCTCTTACACTAAGGCATGACTAAGTGTTACACACTGTTATACACACACACTCGCCTGCATACCTTTTTGTACATCTGTGTAATTAAAAGCGATATGCACTAGAGGGCATGTCGGAGCCGAAACATCCCTGTCCGACTGGTTTCCATGGTGACCTGAAAAACGTTTATTAATTTCATGCCAACTGTTCTGAGACACATATTTGTCTCTGCACAGCAGCATGGAAATGTTAAACACGCAGACAAGCTCTGCTTCTTTCTCTTTAAAACATTGACGTCATGAGCTGCGTCTCAAATCGAGAAAGTATTTACTAATCTAGAGGTTCCAGAAGATCGTGACGTATAAAAAAACAAACAAAAAAAAAAACAGTAGTTTCAGTAGTAATTCTGGAAAAATGTTTAACTGATAGTAAAATGTTTAGAATAGTATATAAGTATGCAATTTAAGACACAGCGCTCGTCTGTTCAGTCTGTCGCAGACATCTTGTCACATCATGCTACACTGCTCTCACTTCTGTTTTGTGTGAGAGGAAGAATGTGAGGGAGAAGATAGTAGAAGGAGATTTTGTAGGTTCTGCAGGCTTTGCAGTTCCATGAGCCTCCGTGGCCTTGTGGGGTTGAATCCCACCTTAGCCTTTAGTGTTTCCCCTTCGACAAACAACATGTAAGACCTGGTTACACATGACATGTGATGACAAAAAAATGAGCTAAATTGGATTATTTATCAGCGACAACATGTAATAAGGATGAGTGCATTGTGGAGAGCGTGTCAGTTCACAGCTGAATCTGACAGAAGCTTCACATCACTTATGCCGCTAACTACCCTTGAGCTCAAAATGAAAAGAGATGGTTTCTCATCTGAAGCTCACACACACATTGTGCTTCCACACTTCCCACTTCTGCAGTGGCAGACCCTTCCTGTGTCTTTGTGTTCAGCGACTGCAGGAACTGGGATCTAATTAGCGCCAGTGTCTGAGGGAGAGAGAAGCCAGGCTTTACCAACGTCATCACTGTGATCTCTCTCTGGAGGCCCATTCAATGCAACCCGTGTTCTTCTGACCTGCAGAGCAGCAGATAAAGCTCCAGACCTGCCGGAACGTTGATACTAATGAGATCCTTCACGCAGAGACACTAGAGGAAACACACAATGGCTCCACAATCTCTAAGGTAATGCTTAACGTGTAAGACATGTCATGGTGTCTTTAGACTCTGTCTAAAGACGTTTTGTCCATCTGTGATGTTGATCGCAACTCTGATCTGATCTGTTATTTGTTTTCACTGGGAGTCTCAGGAGAATTATGATTTCTTCCCAGTGGCCCAGAATGCATAAAGGAGAAGATCTGGAAAAGTTTAAAACATGATGGAGAAAGAAACGATCATCTCTCAATATGTTCATGGGGAGAGAGATGTGAACAGGCCACAAGCACACACTCAAACATTCTCATTTTCCACTGAAGGACTGATTGTGTAGTCTGAAATCTGATCCTCCTGGCTTCTCCTGGCAATAATGTAGCTACAAACTAGGACAGGGAACTGGGAGCATCACATACTCTGGGGACTTTACAGTAACCAGATAACTGAAAAATCCTCCCATAACTAAGTGTTATAGATGATGTGGGACACTACGCCAAGGCCATTGATCACGTACATGTAAAATGACGTGTAAACTCTTTCTCAGTTTCATCCCAACTATTCTGGGTTACACACGTTACTTTAATTAAATGACTTTTCCCCTGAAAAAAGTAAAGTCAGGGATTACTCTTCATTTTTAAGTAATGTAGTTACAGTTACTTATGATGTACTCGCATTACATACTGTATAGACGTTCAACAATTCTGTACAAAACAATATTGAATTTAAAATCTACGTTTATCATCTAAAATTTGTTTTCTAATTTAAATTGACCTCTTTAAATCTGTTAGCTGTAGGCTAGTGCGTGTGCACGCGTGTCCGCTCCAGGTGGCCGCGAAGTCGCTCAAGTTCCAGGATGTCAGCAGAAGCGAGTGGCTGTTCTGCTAAACGGAAATATTCCCATCTATTCTCGTCTGCTCTATCCTCCAATAAACAATCACCAGCAACATGGAGGCACGTCTTGCCAAGCAGCACTCGGTTTGAGGAATCCACAGGAAGCCAATTTGTACAAAATATTGGCAGGTGGGGTTAATGGCTGGAACTTTTTCAAAAGAGAGAAAACAGATCACCTCCAGAAATGTAAAAGTCCTTCGGATCTTGCTTGTGATGCATTCAGCCGAGACACTTGATTCCCCAAGACCACGTTTCAGTACGGGCAACTCCTGTCTTCCATTAATGAAAATACAACGTGGAGGACAAAGGCGCATTATAAAGGCCAAATAAAGGACATTATGAAATAACTTTACAGCAAGTCCAGTCTTCATATTCACATGCAATGGCAAAAACAGACTCCTGCTATGGAGCTATATCTGGTCACGTCTTTGGTTGTCACTGAATGAAATTGGCAAGATTTTCTAGACATCAGGTGAGTTAAACACGTGCCTTTGGCAGTATTTTCAGTACGTGTGTGAATCATTCAGAATGGTTTAAATGGTTGAACAATTTCTAATCATCTTAAAGGGCTAGAATGAATGGAGACACATCATTGACATTATATTATTCTCACACCAAGTAAACAAACAAATCTAAATCTTCAGGGTATATACTTGTTATTTGCACGGAAAGATATGGCAATAATGTCATAGTGCGAAAGCACTAAGAAGCAGAGGATATGATGTACGGTTTATAATGTGGTCCAGCTTTAGCAGCAATTTGTTTACATCAAATCACACCTACACACCAGCGTTTCCCTGCTCACGAGAGTTTCCCCGTGTTACTGAAGTCTGTCGAAGTTTATTGAAGATTATTGAAGTCGCGGGTGTGAATCGCTCACTGTGGTTTAGATGCGTGAACTAGAACGAATGGAGAAGCGTCATCAAGTTATTTTTTTTATTACTAAACGATTGAAAAGGTCTACAGACATCATATAAAAGGTTTTCCTAATGAGCTGAATGCTGTTGCTTGCTTAAAATATAGCTTCATTTGGGAGATAGATGTGGACAGGGAGACGGTACAAACTCATTTTCCACTGACAGACTGATCGTAGCTTGACATCTAAAGCATTTTAATCATTTTCCTGTCAGACGCTTCTCATCACAGAAACATACGTTGGAACTGGAGTAAGTGTGGAGTTGTGTTTAAAAATAAGCTCACTACGGACGGATGGATGGACAGACAGACAGACAGACACTCACTCAGTAACTAACAGGCCCAGTGGCCTAATGGATAAGGCATCAGCCTCCGGAGCTGGGGATTGTGGGTTCAAGTCCCACCTGGGTCGCTGCTCTGCTGTCGTGGTTTCCAGTGAAGCACACCTTTAAGCAAAACACTACTCCAGACACCGACTATAGTAACAAAAGAATGCATTCTTAATTCGCACTGATTATCACATCACCTACGTGTGGTGGCCTAACGGATAAGGCATCAACCTGCACGCGTATTATAAAATCCAGGCTTATCATAACAAGACACGGTTCTGACGTCAAGCTAAGAATAGTGGAGTCCACATTCTTGGGGGAAAAAAAAATAGCGGGTTCAAAGCGCCACTACTTACAACGTGCTCCACCTAAAGCATCGATGATAGACGGTTCCATACTCACGTTATGTGTGAATTTGACTATTCTTTACAAAACCACAGCAGGCTACTCCAAAGATACATATATTTTGGGCTAAAAATGTGAGCTAAGAACAAGGAGAGTATGCACAGTGTCTCAACACGTTACACTTTAAATCGGCTACGCCACTGTCTGGATTCAAACGCACAATCTTCTGAAGATACAGTGAGCCCTTTTGCGTTGCATCATTTGCGAGCTAATGTATGATTTTTAATCGTGGATGTTTTATGAAACAAAGAGACACAAATGTGTTTGTTCATTTTGACGATTTTTTTTTTGCATCTATGCACACTGATGTAACCTGGTCATGCAATTAAGAGGTGTGATGAAGCAGTAAAATCCCCCCCCCAAAAAAACTGGGATATAACAACACAGCAAGTACAAAATGTTCTGATTTGCTAGGAGCCTTATTATTTATTTATTTATTTGTGTATTTTTAAAAATCAGACCTCTCAGAGGAATGCTGAATAAGCAGTATATTCAACTCGGAAGGGTCTGAAGTGCTACACTGAAACAGGGGGACGCTGGAAATGATTAAAACACGACGGAGAGGAGAAAGATGTGAGGATTAATTCTCAATACCTTCCGAGAGAGAAGAAAGAAGTCATGAAGATTAGAATGGACGGGCCATATGTGTACACACAAGCACGCTCGTTCCCGCCGTCACGTCTGACAACTCTGATTGCGCCGTCTGACACCTAAAGCATTTCAGGCATTTCCCAGTCAGACGCCTACTGCATCGTAAATGATACATCAGTCTAAAATAAAACTTTCCACATGCTCCATCTGCTCTCTTCACCCCTCTCTCTCTCTCTCTCTCTCTCTCTCTCTATTTCATCCTCCCTCTCTCTGTGACCTACTCCTCCGGCTTTATAGCTAATCTGATTCAAAGTGAGGATGACTGAATGTCCATACAAGGTCTCCTTTCGACGGAGGAGAGAAAATAATAAAGCATTCGTCCGCATTCAGATGGAAAATCCGCAGTTTCTCTCCGAAGACGTTCTTCCTCGACGCCATCGTTTACGCTTCAGCATATTTCTGACGGCTGTCTTAATACATCAGTGTCATGTTCGATCCAGTTCAGTCTAATACAAAGTCTCGCTGTGCTGGAACGACTGCACGTATTCTGCATTTTAGGACGTCACTTGTACCTTTAGCAAGTGTCTTTCACTGAGAAACGCACAAGTCTAATTATATCCACCGTATCCAAGGTAAAAGACACAGTAGCAGTAATGATTTGGAATTATCTGTTATTGCAGATCATTTCACATTGTTCAAGAAAAGAAATCTCGAAAATGACTAATTACACAGAAATAAATGATTTAAACATATCTAGGAATTGGCATAAGAGAATATTCAATATACAGACATAGACACGTCGCAAAGGTTTTATTTATTGGCAATCCAAATATCTTAGCAAGTGATATCTTGAATAAAGGAAAGGCCATTAAGTAATTAATATTTAATATAGCAAAGATAAACTCATTCATCCTATTTCTGCACACATAGACTCATTTTCAAGCTTAAAATGCTTCCACTCTTTCAGCAGATCTTTTTGCTTCTTTCTAGAAATCAGTGCTTGAAATTAGCAAAATGATCCGCCAGTAGAACAAGGCGAATTTTTAAGCTTGAAATTAGTAAAAAAAAAAAAAGTAGAATTTGGCTCAATAATCTTGTATTTGTTTAAAAAAGCAATCCAATAATGAAAAATCCTTGCCTACAGTTTGCTAAGATATTATATTTTTTGCAGTGAATATAGATTTTTGTGGCAAAAGTCATCAAATGGATGAAGAAAAAGCTAATAAAGCGATGTGATAAAGGGTGATGAATAAGATGAATAAGATGCACACACCTGTAAGATTACCACCAGGAAATGGAAGGAGGCGGGGCTTCCACAGGGTCACTTACAGTCAGTTACGATAAATATGCGAAGGTTGTCGGGACTGTCGGTCCGTGTGCAGCGCTCATCAAATTCTGACAACTCATTAACATCAGAACGCAGGAGTCCTGACTGGGGAACTTCTGCCATCTCTCTACAGTAGATCTCATCAGAAAACGTCGAGCTAACCGCGAACGAAGCACGCGCTCGTCGCTTTTCTGTGTGTGATCGCTGCACAGGAACAATACGTTGTGCGTAGATGCTAAATAATTAGCTGGTAAAATATAATCTATAGAAATGAAGCGTTTAGATTCAACAAAGAACCAGCATGTTGTTGTTGTTGTTGTTGTTGTTGTTGTTATTATTATAATTATTGCATACATGTACATGTACTTTGAACAATGACAATAAAGTTGAATCTAATCTAATCTAATCTAATTATTGTTATTATTATTATTATTATTATTTGGAGAGCAAAGGGCTTTAAACCGAGCCGAACCTCAGCTTCCTCCTCAGTAGAATGCCAAAGCGAGTTGTGCGCAGCTGGCCGCGCTCCCACGCACCGCTGGAGCGAATGTTTTTCCATTAGGAGTTCAATCAGTCAGCTAGATGAGTTTCTAATTAGAGAGGAACATGACGCTTCTCCTGGTCCTCTGACCTCCCCTGTGTGTGTGTGTGTGTGTGTGTGAGAGAGAGTTATGGCTTTACATTATATCACCAACAGGCAAATATTATAATACACTTACCATAAATATTCATATAGACTCCTGATAGAATCATTAGGTTTTCATTATCTACTGTATGACGTGCTAATAGAATGGAATAATACATACTTCGTCTATATTAAATACAAACTAATAGTTTAAATGAACTCATAACCACTATGGCAACTCTTCATATGAAGATTCTGCCATCTTTATAAAGCACTGGCTAACATGGAAGTGAGGAATGGATCACTGTGTGTGGTGCTGTTATGGCAAAATAATCAACAAGGTGGTGGTGTGATGAAGCGGAGTTACTGTTACCACGCCCAGGTTGATTATTTTCCTGTAACCGTACATCCTGATGTGTTTTATTCCTCTTACACCACAACGATCTGCCAATAATTACAATATTCTGCCAGTTAAAGAATAACACTTCATAATTTTTATCCGCTTATAGCTACAGTTAATGTTTCAATGAAACAAGTTAGTTCCTGTTCGCACTTATGTTATAGCAGCTATAAACAGTCATTTTCTCACCAGCCTCTCTTTTCTCTCTGTAAAATTTAATTAAAAAAAAAACAAAAAAACTCACAGCTTGTAAAACTTAAAGTCACAGCTTTACCTCTGACTGTTACAAAGCACTGACACTGGAGACTCCTTCCATAAATGTTAAACAAACATCTCCTTACAGAAAATGATTACACACGTTTTTAATCCGTTTCGCTGTACACGTCCCCGTGAACGAGCTGTTACTATAGAAACGATAACCAATTAGAACGAGCGCATTAATATAAACCTGTGATATGCAGCTGTACTGCTGTCAGAGCTGCTGTTAGAGAGAATTAATCAACACCTCCTGGCCAATCAGAGTGGAGGATTCAGCAGCGCTGTGGGGTAAAAGACGATTATTAACACTGTGTTTTATAAGACAGCAGCAGACCAAACTGAAACATGAAGCAAATGAAAATGAATTCATTATAAATAATATATTCCTGAATAATAAGGATGAAGTGTGTTAAGATTTTGGAGCATAGCGTGTGTTCCATTTGGTCTGAAATCCTGCTTTTGAGAGATGTGATTAAAGCATGCTATTGTTCAGAGGCTTATGGGAAATGGGGTTAGTTCGGACTGCCAGAGAGAACAAAACCAAAAAGAAAGCCCGTGGTTTATTGTCCCTGCAGTCGACGACGCATCACCACCACACATCCTGAAGTCTAACTCGCTCAGACTCACTGTGGCGTCCTAAACCGTGCACTCCATTTACGAGGAGGTCTTTATCATCAACGCTCCACTGCATCACGTAACACCCAGGAGTGAAGAACACCGAGAGATGCAGCGAGAGTCAGAAGACGTGGTGGAGATATGAGTGAGAACACAGAGAGAGGGCAGAGAGAGAGGGATTAGCTAGGACAAGTATGAGGGAAGTGAGAGTCGCACACTACATTAAGCTCCGTGCACAATTTCACACAAGCACACATGCTCACGTTTCACCTTTTCATTCCAAGTGCATGAACACTAAAATGGCCATTTAATGGGGTTTTTTTTTCAGCTTCAGTTCGTCACGACTCACGATTCATTCGATTCAGTGTCGCAATTCATTTGATCCAGTGTCATAATTCATTTGATTCAGTGTCACATCCATTTGACTCAGTGTCACATCTATTCGATTCAGTGTCACATCCATTTGATTCAGCATCACAAATCATTTGATTCAGAGTCACAAATCATTTGAATCAGAGTCACAAATCATTTGAATCAGTGTCACAATTCATTTGAATCAGTGTCACAATTCATTTGATTCAGTGTCAATCTATAATTGACATCCTCCAATGTGATATTTCAACATTCGGGCATTTGTTTTGCATTTCTATTGTATTTAGCATTTCAGTCTGTAATATAACACTCAGACAGATAGACAGATAGATAGACAGACAGATAGATAGATATTTCTAGAAACTAGAAAACCAAACGTTTAAAGATTAGTTTAAAGGTTAATATGAAACCAATCTGATTTATTTTATACTAAATCAGTAGATACTAGTGAGGTCTAGTGATTATGTAGTATCAAATAAATAGATGTGACTACACCAATGTTAAGAGAGAGATATTTGCTAGTAGCGGCTCAGATGCTTATTTCAGTCTTTTCTCTCTCGCTTTTATTACCTCTCCTGTCTCACAAGAGTCTCCCAGGCGTACATCATGTGGCGACTGTTTTTTTCCCCCACTGTTTGTCCCTGTAGCCTCTCCTGTTTCTTCCTCTCACACTGTGTTGTGTCTTTTGTGTGTGTGTGTATGTGTGTGTGTGTGTGTGTGTGTGTGTAAGTGTGTGTGTGAGTGTGTGTGTTGTGTAGTGGGCAGGAAAATCTGTCGCTTTCTCGGCCACGCCCGCAGAGAGCAAGACTCTAGGTTATCAGTCTGAGCTTTGCTGATAATATACTGGTCTTGACACAACACACACACACACACACACACACACACACACACACACACACACACACACACACACACACAGAAATAGGCAATCAGTGCACACTTATAAAGGTGAAATCACACACATTTTTCACTCTCTTCTCTCTCAGTCTCACACACACACACAAACACACACACACACACACACACACACACGTTTCTTTTATGGGGAACGAACAAAGGTCCCCACAAGGCCATAATTCTTATGCATGTCCTCACAAGGGAACGAAAACGCTTAAACATACGGTACATTCAACATTACAATAATCACTTTCCAAAAAAACCAAATAGACAGTTTCTTCTTTCTTCTTTTCTCTCTCACACACTCACTCACACTTTTCTTTAAGGGGAGCACAAGGTCATAATTATTAGCCAATCCATATGATCCTCACAAAGGGATAAAAACAACTTATACACTCGATATTTTAGTAATTACTTTCCACACAGATATGTTCCCTGTATATTATTTCCTCTATCACACACACACACACACACACACACACACACACACACACACAAAATCCATTTTTCTTTATAAGGACTATTCAAAGGTCCCCAAAAGGTCATAATTAATCATAATTAATGTCTATTTATTAAGACTTAAAACACATCTCTCTTTCTTTTTTCCTCTCTCATAAACACACACACACACTTTGGTTTATGGGGTCCAATCAGAGGTCCCCACAAAGTCACTGATTGTGGTCCTCACAAGGTATAAAACAACAACCAGAGTCCACATAGCCATGTTCTTTATTTTTCTCTCCTAACTCCTACATGCACACACACACACACACACACACACACACACACACACACACACACACACTCCCTGACAGGCCTGCATATTCTCAGGTCTGGAGATTAACGTTACCTCTTATCTCTCACATACCACAGTGAGAACCTTCCAACCTGCTAAATCCTCCACTCAGTGCCAAGCAGCCGTGCAGAGCCACGCCCGCCTCCCCAGGTCTGAGTGTACTACTGAGGGCTTTACAGGGAAACAAAAACACTCGTTTGTTTATATCTAGCACAGGAGATTTATACAGCGAGGTTATATGTAGCTATGGCATGACACAAGGAGGCTGTAAATCAGAGCATCAGGAATTTTGTAGAAGCTGCTGATGCAAGTGCAGATTTTATTGTATAAAGTGCAACACTAACAACCAAAACTGTAAAAACAAGAATCATAAACGTAAAAACTGGGTACAAGGCAAAACCAGGCAGACTAAGAGCGAGGCTGTGGAACGCATACACAACAACACATACACACGACATGACAAAATCTTGACAATAAAACACACAGAAACCAAAACGTAAATAGAGGTGCTTATAGGAATAACACAGAGCAAGTGTGAGTGACCAGTGGGACATGTGACATGGTCATGTGACGTGCTGGGGCTGATGGGTAATGTAGTTCGGTGCCCCTTTGTCGCTATCATGACACAACACAACTGGATGTCGAAAAGTCTCCGTACATTAATACTCGTGACTGATGTCATATTTGATATAAATTTGTTGACAGGCACATGCACATATGCATAATATCTTCTTTACTATAAAAGCATCTGCACTTTCTTCTCTCACTTTGCTACGTTTCCTTGCTTTTGCTTTTCTTTTCTTCATTTTTTCCCTCTCTCCTTCCCCCAGGACTGGCTCTAATAAACGTTTCCTAGGCTTTTTCATAGACCTAAAGAAGATGTCTATTTATGTTTATGCTTAAAAATGACAGAACTACAATGTCTTTGGAAGTCACGCCTTCAGAGTGTATTTAAAAATCAGATCTTGAAAATGACTTTGATATCTTGGATCCTGGGAAGTGGCTCTTCATTCTTAGTAAAAAAAAAAAAAAAGGCACTAAACTGTAACTGCGTCACGTCAACACCGGAATCAGCATCCATCTCCAACTCCCAGACGACAGTGCGGCCTACAAACATGGCCGCCGAGGACTACAACACCCATCCACCACAGACTCTCACGTTCACGTTCACCTGATTACTGATCACACACACCTGGACTCAATCACACACACACACACACACACACACACACACACACACACACACACACACACACACACACTCACAGTATATAAGCACTCTCACTCCACTCACTCACTCAGTACAAAATATACGCTCGGTGGTTCTGTACCAGTCTAACCTGTTTATAGATTGTCCTTCTAGTTTTGATCTCGTTTCTGGTTCTCACGTTGTTTGCTCATCTCCTGACCCTTGCCTGAATCTCAGCATTGCTTCGGATTACATCTCTGTTTTGTCTGCCATTCTAAAGAAACCATTCAATACCTGCACTTGCGTCTGTACCTGTGCATCGTGATAAGCTGCACTTATCACTGGGGTGTCTTTATCTTTAGTACCTTTATCATGCATCTGTCCCCGATCTTTAAGAATAAGGGTGACGTGCAGAGTTGCACCAACTATAGGGGGATAAAGTTGATGAGCCACACAATGAAGCTATGGGAAAGAGTAGTGGAAGCTAGGTTAAGGAAGGTAGTGGAGATTTGTGAGCAGCAGTATGGCTTCATGCCCAGAAAGAGCGCAGCAGATGCAATTTTTGCTCTGAGAATTTTGATGGAGAAGTATAGGGATGGTCAGAGGGAGTTGCACTGTGTGTTTGTAGACTTGGAGAAAGCGTATGACAGGGTGCCAAGAGAAGAGCTGTGGTACTGTATGAGGAAGTCAGGAGTAGCGGAGAAGTATGTCAGAGTGGTGCAGGACATGTATGAGAGGAGCAGGACAGT